>CALNVZ010003425.1:39091587-39171631 GCA_940671915.1 Paracentrotus lividus | reverse complement strand
AGACACACCACAGAGAGAAAGAGAGAGAGGAATGACAGAGAGAAAGGCAGATATGCAGGAAGAAGAGAGGCAGAGAAATAGAGAGAGAGACAGCTAGACACACCACAGAGAGAAAGAGAGAGAGGAATGACAGAGAGAAAGGCAGATATGCAGGAAGAAGAGAGGCATAGAAATAGAGAATGAGACAGCCAGACACACCACAGAGAGAAAGAGAGAGAGGAATGACAGAGAGAAAGGCACATATGCAGGAAGAAGAGAGGCAGAGAAATAGAGAATGGAGACAGCCAGACACACCAGGGAGAGAGAGAGAGAGAGAGGAATGACTGAGAGAAAGGCAGATATGCAGGAAGAAGAGAGGCAGAGAAAGAGAGAGGCAGAGAAAGAAAGAGAGTGAGAGAGAAAGCCAGACACACCAGAGAGAGAAAGAGAGAGGAATGACAGAGAGAACGGCAGATATGTTGCAAGAAGAGAAGCAGAGAGTAGTAGAAGAGGAAGTAATGAATTAGAGATGCATACAATGGGGTCATAAAAACAATAAAGAAATCACCACGACAGAGAGAACGAACAAAGAATCAAGAGCGGTACAAAACAGAACTTGCTTACCTTTCCGTCCAACCAGATACTCTCATTGCCCTCAGGGTCAACGTCCTCAGCATCGACCTTGAGGAGTGTGACCTTTCTCTTGAGACCATCATCTTTGATCTTCTGGACCGCATCTTTACCGATGAATGATGCAGGCTTCTTCAGCTTGATGAATGGTGATAGACCAGCCTCAAGAGGATTATTGTCTGTCAACATCTATCAAGGAAAGAAAAGCATTTAGGTTAATTCGCAGGTGCAGGGCTATGTTAAATCGGTGACACAACATCTGCTCCTGCTACAATTGCTCTAGGCTTTATCCTGTCTAGGGTTAGGGTTGCAATATGGTTTTATTGCACGAGTTGCACTGGTTGTGAAGCACAGAATTCTTTTAAAGACAATGTTGATAGTATACATGTACAAAGCTCTTCACGGTAAAGCACCAGCCTACATTCAGGATCTCTTGAGGTTGAGGTCATCAGTACAATCGTCTTACAGCCTACGTAGTTCAAAAGATAACACATTATTGAAATATCCGTCTGGAAAATCAAAGTCTACCCTTGGTGATAGAGCATTTACATAATGCGGCTCCCAAATTATGGAACACACTCCCACTTTATATTAGGGAATCACCCACAGTTACTATGTTCAAAACTCAACTTAAGACTTATCTTCTTAGTAATGCTCTCTAAAATGTATGATTTATTTTGTTCTGCGCAGTAGAACATATTATTATAGTGGCTGCTAAATATAAACACTTTTTTATTATTATTATTATTATTATGTTAGGTTTGGATTAGGGTATAATGTGAATTCCAGAGTTGAAGTTGGTCATTCGATTAGGATATGAAATTTGCAGCGGATCAATTGTCGCTGGAGCAATTGTCATGGAACCAAAAAATCATATAAAACACAATATTAATCATTCATTGCAGGGATTTGTAATGACACCAACAACATATCAATCATTTCATGTAATCACACAATTTACAATGTGCACATTATTAGTCAAACCACCAGTACAGGCCGCAGAAACGCTGATAGCATTAATGAAACCAACAAAATATCAATCATTTTATGTAATCACACAATTTACAATGTGGACATTGTTAGTAAACACCGGTACAGGCCGCAGAAACACTGTTAGCGCTAACAGAGCCCCTGTTACAACCAGTTATGTCGCAGCGACGCATAATGTCACACCAACATATTATTTACATCTAGGATCAACATTTGCAGCACCATCTGAAAGATGTGACTGGGCCTATTGTTAGGGCTCAGTTAGTGCTAACAAAGTTTCTGTGCGGCCGGTACAAAATGTTATATATTGTATAAGGTTGTATATTGTAAAGAAGGTTGTATATTGTAAAGCGCTTAGAAAATTTTTTGATAGGCGCTATACAGTGCGTCCCAGATAAAAGTATACCCAACTTTGAGAGCCTCATATTAAAATTGTATAACTTATGTGTAGTGTATTTAATTTCATGACAAAGAGTAACTCATATTTTATCTAATGATACCAAATCATACCGATATTGTCATGGATGACTGAACACTCGAGTGTTTAAAAACATTGGTCAAAAGTGATCTGTACAAGTTGTCTGAGAAGCAGCCCTGGCCTTCTGATCATCATTGTTTGTTTGAGGTCAGCCTTCCTGAGTCCATTCATTAGGCACAAGGTATACTTGATCTATTGAAATGCAAGGGCTGCTTTTGCTCAACTTGGAGACAGGGCACTTTTTACGCTTATTTTTTAAAGCCCAACTGCTTAGTCATCCGTCACAACACAGGTATAAGTTTGGTATATTGAAAAGAATATGAGTTGCTCTTTATCATGATATATATTTACTAAGGTCACACAAGCTATAATATTTTAATATGAGGCTCTCAAAGTTGGGTATACTTTTTTCTGGGACGCACTGTATAAATATTGAATTATTATTATTATTGTTATAGTTATTATGTTAGCCTGGTTGATCATGGTTTGACTTATTTGAACTGCACTGTAGCAAGGAATGAATTGTAACTTTTGTGCAGCAACCCTGCAAATGATGGTTTTATATACAATGTATACATGTACACAATTGCTAGGGTTTCATGTGATTTATATAAGAAAGATCTATTCAATATGTAGAGGTCTCTTTGATATAGTTTGGGGTTCCAAAAATAAATGATAAATAAATAAATAAATGATTATTCTTACCTCTGATCCCCACCCACGGAATCCCTTCTCAATCCTGAGTACATTCATAGTATAGAGACCAAAGTCACCTACACCATGGGGTTCACCTGCAGTCAATAGAGCCTGGTATAAGGCTGCAGTGTCTGATCGGGCATGGTACAACTCCCAACCAAGCTCCCCTGTCAAGAGAAAAAATGGTTTTTGATTAAGAATCTCGAAAATTAAAATGCAGTTTAATAAAAAAAAGACGACATGATCTGAGCACATTTTACAGAATAGAGACCACAGGAAGTTCACCTGCAGTCAACAGAGCCTGGTATAGGGCTGCAGTATCTGATCTAACATGGTATAACTCCCAACCAAGCTCCCCTGTCAAGAGAAAAAAAGACTATTCAATTTAGAATCTCTCACAAGAAAATTGTTTCTAAATAAGGAGAAATGGAAGACTTTTCTTGGCCAGCAAAAACAGTTTCAAAGTGAGAAAAGGTTCAACACTTTCTGAATATTTGCATAGATTCACACACAAAAAATGTAATTATTTTTTTTTCCTCAAATAGAGATAGAACATACATGTACCAAGTAGATTTGATCCCTGTACGATTTAAACTTGCATTACTTTATTTTAAAAAATCCATAAACATTTTCCCTTGACTCCTCAGGAAAATTAATTCACCAATGGAGCCGTTATTTTCACCCCATCCTTTCAGTATTCCTTTTGCTGAAAATAAGTTAATTTGAGGACACATACATCAGTATTTGCTGAAATGATTACAATTCTTTAACAGCTCAACACCGCTCACCTGAATATGTAATCCTCATTGCCAAACACTTGATGCCACCCAACACCATCTCCTTTGCTCTCATGAACTTGAAACCTTCTTCACTGACGTCTTCATCTGTCAGGGCAGCCATGATGTCCCTGGATCGTGGTCCAGCGAGACCTAAGACGCCCTGCTCCTCTGTCACGTTTGAGAACTCTACATCCATCTTCATTTCATCGGCTTTCTGTTCCATCCATCTAAAGAAAAGAAACAAAATCATAATCATTATCATTGGTCTGCTCATTGAAAATTGAAAATTGATAGAGAGGGATGAAATCTTCATTCCCCAGAGACCTCGCTACATAATTGTTTGGCGAGACCGAAGATGCCCCGTTCTTCAGTTACGTTTGAGAACTCTACATCCATCTTCATCTCATCTGCTTTCTGCTCCATCCATCTAAAGAAAAGAAACAAAATCATCACTGGTATTAATCCTCAAGAATCTTGAGTCTGTTAGAGAAGCCATGATGTCCCTAGATTGTGGTCCAGCGAGACCTAAGACACCCTGCTCTTCTGTCACGTTAGAGAACTATACATCCACATTCATCTCATCTGCTTTTTGCTCCATCCATCTGAAGAAAAGAAACAAAATCATCACTGGTATTAACCCTCAAGAATCTTGAGTATGTCAGAGCAGCCATGATGTCCCTGGATCGTGGTCCAGCAAGACCCAAGACACCCTGCTCTTCGGTCACGTTAGAGAACTCTACATCCATCTTCATCTCATCGGCTTTTCGCTCCATCAATCTAAAGAAATGGAAAAAAATATATGATCGGTATTAACCCTCAAGAATCATGAGCCCTATAGAGCAGCCATTATGTCCCGAGATCAAGGTCCAGCAAGACCCAAGACACCCTGCTCATCTGTCATGTTAGAGAACTCTATATCCACATTCATTTCATAGGCTTTCTGCTCCATCCATCTAAAGAAAAGAAACAAAATCATCACTGGTATTAACCCTCAAGAATCTTGAGCCTTGTAGAGCAGCCGTGATGTCCCTGGATCGTGGTCCAGCGAGACCTAAGACACCCGGCTCTTCTGTCATGTTAGAGAACTCTACATCCAACTTCATCTCATCAGCTTTCTGTTCCATCCATCTAAAGAAAAGAAACAAAATCATCACCGCTATTAACCCTCGAGAATCTGGAGTCTGTTAGAGAAGCCATGATGTCCCTAGATTGCGGTCCAGCAAGACCTAAGAAACCCTCCTCTTTAGCCACGTTAAGTCACATTAGGGAACTATTACCTACAGCTTAAAGTCCTTTGCATGGGACTTGGCAATGAGGATTAAGGCCTTACTACAACAAAATTTCTGCAGGTCAAGTATGTGTGTATGTAATGGCAGATCCCCCTATATGCTGGAACTTCCTGGAATGATTTGCCTTTGCTTTCCAGTTTATACGAAAATGTGTCATGCTCTTATATTTACATGTCACAATTATTCATGAAGTGAAGTAAAGACTGTAAAAAAAATTCTAGTCCCATTAACAGGCTGATTTCAATTTTTTTTCAATCACTTGCTTCTCATCTTTGGAATAAGCTCCCTTCAATTCTTCAAATATAATTTTAAAACTTATCTCCATCCTTCCTACCCCTGATTTCTTTTCTTTATGAATTTCCCTGAGGGAGTACATGAAGTCAATGCTTTGCATCCTCTGGAAAAGGCTCTTTATAAATCTGTGCATCATTATTATTATTATTATTATTATTATCTAATGGAATTACCCTACAATGAAATTTCAGCTTCAAACGTACCTGAGATCATGAATCTCTGATCCTCCTCCCGTGATACAGAAGAACTCATTCTCAGCTGTCTTTGTGATAGTAATCTCTGCATAAACCTTACCTCTAGGTGTCAACATGTGACCTACGGTACACCCTCCAATCTGAGAAGAATGTGATAATATGAACATCAATCAATCAATAGTTGCCTACATGTATTCCAATGCAGAAGAAAGGCCTCTATTTCGTCTACATGTATCCACCTTTCGTATTATCCACCTTTGCTTCTAGTGTGTGCTTTAGAGTGTCTAGTCTATCAAGTAATCTGTCTATCTTTTCATAATTTTTCCATTGTTTGTCCTCACTATTTCTTAGACTTTATGTCCTGTATTATATTTTTCACTTTTTTTCTCTCCTAAAATTTTGTTTTCTGACCCTGTGACCAACATATCAACATAAAGATAAATGTACTATATGATAATAATACAGTACGAGATTTAGATGGCACATCCACCTGAGTCCAAATGTCCAATGTGCACATGCACAACAAAGAAGAAGTCACATAAAAGAAATGTCTTCATTTGTAAGTACAAAAACAAAACGTCAGTGGGTGATGAAAACTTGTATATATGATGCACTTTTTGGTACCCTGGGGTACCAAAAAATAAATCACCGTTCTGTTGAATTATTTAATTTTTTTTTAGCTCTGTACCCTGGTTTCCCAAAATTTAAAAAAAAATTAAATTTGAGTAAAAACAAAATAAAAAATAATTCTTGTTTGTTAAATGCATGCAATTTATCAATCCTTTGTACTCTGTTAAAGTTGTTAATATAGATTTCTATATCCTCCCGTTTCGCGGGACTTCGACGGCATCGAGTAGAGCAACCGACGCGAACGGTAGAACAAACACCGACGCGAAATCAAGTGAGTGGGGACGCGTGGCATTCGTATACACTCGAAAAGACTATACTAATAATGGGCACGAGATGGCGCTACAACGTTAGCGCCAGAGTGGGTAGATAGAGAGAGTGGCGACAACGGAAGTCGTCTCTGATTGGTCAATTTTTTCATGGGGCTCATAAGCAGTTGATGCCCTCAACAGCTGATTCAGTGCCAATGGAACTTTTTTTGCAATAAGCTCATGTGTTTTAATCATACGCTGCCAGGATGCGCGGTCAGGATGCGTCTTAACATAATTGCGCAGTGATCATAAAAATTGTTCCTTTTCAGCTCCCCATGTTTGACCTTTGACTGAGCGCACCTAGTTTTGGGTACGCGTGTCGTCACTCTCTCTATCTACCCACTCTGGTTAGCGCTATCGCGATATCGGCGACGAATCTAGAAGACTACATAATAATGGGCACGAGGTGGCGCTACACATCGAGGGAACCCGGGGTACAACGGTACCCCGGGGTACGGCGTGGTGCATCATATATATATATATCTCTAAAATGTCAAATTTTCAGGAGACCAACGAAAATCACCTTCCCTAAAACAGGCTGTGGTGGTTTCATTTGGGGGGTAACAGAGCTGGGATATAAACGAACATCAATTGACTGATTACCCGGAAATTAACTGAAAAAGATGATTTTTCACCAAAATGTTAAATACAAGGTTGTAAGATTGTAAGGTTAGTGTAAGTAGAATAAGTAACATAAAATAAGTAAAATGAAGTAAAATATTTCTTAAGATCTTAGACTTACAGCAGCAGGCAGCTTGTTGGCTAGGAGAACATCCATTAACTGAACAGCATCGGGGCCTTTCACTACAAACTTGGCAAATGGAGTCAGGTCAATAATACCAGCTCGATTCATGACCATTTCATACTCTCTACCGACGGGTCCATGCCAGTTGGTTCGGTGGAAACTAGGCTTGTAACCAGCCTCATCGCCTTCCAGAGCAAACCAATGAGGCTGTTCCCATCCTGGAAAAAAAGAGGGGTGGGAAGGAGAACAAGATATTAACCAAACCATCCTACATTGAAAACAAAAACAGGTGCAACAGGTGAGAAGAGAAATTTGCTGTTATCATTCTATAACAAAAAGGATATAAATAAAAAAAGAAACAGCAGAAATTTATTGTTTGGATTATGATTTTTTTTAATTCATACTCTCCTTGAATTTAAATCCAACCACATGGAAAACACATGTCAGGACCAGTAACCATGACAACGGACGATAATGATGTCAACAATTTGATTAGTACTTGATTGAAAGCTCCCTCTCCCTACCGAAGAACAACTGCCATCATGCCATAATCAAGTCCCTCAATTAACTTCAAACACGATTGGGTCGGTGTAAAGTTGATATGTGAAGGTGCGGTAACACTCAAGATGTTAATATGAATTGCGATTATGGTAAGCCACAAACTATGGGTGGTAACTGGTATCTCACTTCGCGGAAACCTCTCCGCAACGGATAAAAAGTATTAGAGACGTCTCCGATACTTTATTCCGTCGCGGAGATGTCTCAAAAACATCTCCGCAACAGATTTCAAAACGTCTCCAAGTAGTTTCAAACCGTCTCAAAGTAGTCCCAAATCCATCTCAAGGTAGTTTCAAAGTAGTTTCCGCGAAGTGAGATACCACCCTATGGGACACCTCCTTCAATGTCAAAATAGGGAACAATGCAACCAGGATGATATGGTGACTGCAAATGAGAGGGTTTTGCAATGTACGAGACCAAATGTAAAATATTTTGTGTAATATAATTTGTTTTACACATAAGCCTAATATGTTGCAGAAGAATAAGAAGTATTTTCTTTCTTACCAGCATGAAAGCCATAGTCTGCTCCTCTATCCTTCATCAATTGATAAGCACCGGAAACCCTCTTGGTAGGCCTACCAGCAAACCTCTCCTCCTTAGGGTAACCTACAGCATTGTTGAAGCCATACGACTCTCTGATCTTAGCTTTCTGGTAATCAAAGGTACACCAATCACCATAGCGATCGGGATCCATCTCGATGAGGTCATAGGGTGGTTCTCCATCCCGGATCCAATCCTTGAGGTATTCACCGATCCCGGCAGAGTGGATGATACCGTAGCTGTAGGAGGGTCAAAGGTCAAATAGGTAGATTCATTTCTTTGTCCGTTTGTTTATTGTTGGTGGGCTGATAAAACCTTGTTCATTTTCTAGAATTTTGGGAAAAATCATCAAAGGCCCATCAAACATAAAGGCCCATGATCTAAACCGTAAGCTGAGTTTGTATGAGTCGGAACCTTGTGCATTGCTATTGTGCTATCCTTTTGTATGAGCATCAGATAAAATGATCGCAACAATAGCACCTACAAACTTAGTCTTCAGTTCAGAATACAGGCCATTGAATTGCGACTAATTGCAAAGACTTTTCTGAAAAAATTTGCATTGATTGTAAGTCTAGGCCTTGTTCCAATTTAGTGAGTCTTAAAACTTTATTATTAATATGTTATCTTATAAAGATGTGAACATAGCCTTACAAAGGAACTATCAAAAAAGTTTTTCCAACACTTGGCCTATTCATGAACATGTATGCACTTACCTGAAAGCACAAGCAGACCAATAGTTCTTGAGACCTCTGACTGGACCAACTATAGGCAGTAGATCTGGGGAGTATGTGATAGGTCCACTCACTACACTCTGAATGTTATCGTTAGCCAGGCAGGGGAACCTGTTCATGGCTATCTCAAGAAGGTCCTGGACTCAATAAAGGTCTTGTATTGGTCCCAACATTAACACTACCAAACCATGGTCCAGGAACGAGACATGGTCTAGTCTATCCATAGGCCTACCGACTCATACCCTCTGGATCCATAGCTAGTTCAAGATGGTCCTGGACCCAGTAAAAGTCTTGTACTGGTCCGATCATAGCTAAACACTACATGTACTAAAGTATTGTATAAACTCACCTGAAAGCACAAGCAGACCAATAGTTCTTGAGACCTCTGACTGGTCCAACCATAGGCAGTAGATCTGGGGAGTATGTAATAGGTCCACTCACTACACTCTGAATGTTACCTTAGCCAGGCATGGGAACCTGTTCATGGCTAACTCAAGATGGTCCTGGACTCAATAAAGGTCTTGTACTGGTCCAACATTAACACTACCAAACCATGGTCCAGGAACGAGACATGGTCTAGTCTATCCATAGGCCTCTGGATCCATAGCTAGTTCAAGCTGGTCCTGGACCCAGTAAAAGTCTTGTACTGTTCCGATCGTAGCTAAACACTACTACAGTATTGTATAAACTCACCTGAAAGCACAAGCAGACCAGTAGTTCTTGAGACCTCTGACTGGTCCAACCATAGGCAGTAGATCTGGGGAGTATGTAATAGGTCCACTCACTACACTCTGAATGTTACCCTTAGCCAAGGCATGGGAACCTGTTCATTGCTATCTCAAGATGGTCCTGGATCCGATCTAGATCACTCTCAAACAACTCCTTACCAAAACCTGGAAGATAAAAAACAAAAGATGATGGGATAAATATCAGCATTTCTTGTGATGATACTGAATACATTTTTATCACAGTGTGTCCCAGAAAAGTGGAACAATTATACTCAGTAATTTTTCTGAGGGAAATCATACGATTAATGAAATGTTTTAAAGTTCATCCTTTCTTTTTTCTTTTTACCCCTTATTAAAACAAGCATAAAAGAGCAGGAAGATTCTGTACTTTCATTTGTGACTGTACATCAACCTAAATATTGTTGATGATATTCCAATCAAATCTTATAGATGTCAATAAACTTTTAAAAAACAATAATTTTTAAAAAGCATCAAAAACACTTTTAAAACAGTGACACATCCATCAAATCTGAAATATATCTTACAATGCAGTAATAATATATGACTCAAAAAGTAAACAAACTTTGAATTACAGTGACCTAGAAAAGATGTGGAGGCCATAAAACCCCATGTCTAGTTTTAATAATCTTTTCATTCATTTTGTGCCAGATCAGCAATGTATTCCTTTTCAGAAACTAAATCAAATTGTTTAAATAACCTAGTCCTGACCGTCCAATGACTCAGCATAATAAATTGAGCTACATCGCAAATAATGCAATGTCAGCAATTTTCCATCGGACCTTCTTATCAATGCTGGCATATACTGTACATGTATGCAGTGTTCAGAGTACATTTTTTGCAATATCACTTTTAAAGATTTAAAAAAAATATATGTTTTCATTTTTACAATTACCTTTCATATGGTATATTTTTAAAAATTAATTTTTGTTCACACAATTACCTCAATTCCCAATCAGTGACACAAATGTATTGCAGAAACCTGTAGATGAAAATACTCTTTCCCACCCAACTCCACCCTTCTCTGATAAAAATATGCATGTTTGTGATGTTCAAACTTTTTTGATAAACCAGGGATGATGGGGGGGTTTTTTTTGCAATATTTTACAAATCACAAAAAAAAGTTTAATGGACTTTGTCATGTTCACATATAATTTGGAAAGAAGTTTTGTCTGTCTATGAAAAGGTCTTTTCTGAACTTCTAACATTATATCTACATGTACTATAAATCCAAAGTCCAAGTTCGCAGCTACCACCGGTTTTCCTATATTTAAAGGTATACACTTTGAACATTATATGTTAGGTTTAGACCATTTATATGTACACATTCATATGTGGTTTGTATCATTCAAACACATTATAGTCTCCAAATACAAATGTACATCTTAATTTTCTTGTCTCAGAAAAAGGTACAATGTATATCTTAGGATTAGACCTTTATAATTGTGGTATGTTATCATTCAAGAAAAATCACATACATGTACATGTCAGTTTTCTCAAATACATCTTAATTTCCCTTCTCAAAAACAAGGTAGATCCAGCATACAAACATTATTTTTACAAAATAGAGTTGACCTTTCTTGGAATTATAGACCTTCTTTATGAGTGTAGACTTTAGTTCACATCTCAAGGTGGATTCACACCTGCCCGATCTCGAAAACTTCTCGTAATCTCTGATCGGGTATTCTTACCCCGATCACAAACTACGCGTAATTTTGCAAGTGTGAAACCAAACTACGCGTAATATTCCCGAAGATAAATTCCCGTAAATTAGTAGGTACTTCGTCGAAACTACGCGTAGTTTCGCCAAGGTCGTGGGAACTTTTGTAGTGTGAACATAAATTACGGGAACTTTCTATTCCCCCTTTCTTTTTCTTTCTTTCTTTATTTTTCCTTCTTTCTTCTCGTTCCTTATGTATTTCTTTGTTTTCCCTTGTTCTTTCTCTTTCCTTATGTATTTCTTTGTGTTTCCTTGTTCTTTCTCTTTCCTTATGTATTTCTTTGTTTTTTCTTCTTTCCCCGCTTTTCTTATGTATTTCTTTGTTTTTTCCTTCTTTCTTCTCTTTCCTTATGTATTTCTTTGTTTCCTTCTTTCTTCTCTTTCTTTTTTCTTCTTTCCCCGCTTTTCTTATGTATTTATTTGTTCTTCCTATTTCTTCGGGTATTTTCCCTGGAAAAAGACGGTTCGGGCAGGTGTGAATACAAAACACAATTTACGGGTATTTTGGTGATTGAAACAGTTCTCGTAAATTTCGAGAATTTTTCCTGATCGGGTAGGTGTGAATCCACCTTCAGATTAACATATTGTCCATTTCTCAATACCTTAGTCTCCCTTCTCAAAAACAAGGTAGATCACAAGTACATGTACATGTACAAACAGTATGTATTCAAAATACAGTAGACTTTTCTTAGGATTAGACCTTTATGAATGTGGTCCATATATCAGATTAAAGGGGAATCCAACCCAAGGAGAGAATCAACCTTACAGGAAAGAGGAAAATGAGAGGAGCAATCTAAAAAAAGTTTCATCAAAATCGGTTATAAAATAAGAGAGTTATGGAAGTTTGAAAAGTCTAGTTGTTCCTTCTATGGGGATCCTCAAATTGGCATCATCGGCTTCAAAATGGCCGATCTCATGGACAACTCTCCATTCATTTTGTACACAAATTTTCAGATTTTCCTCATTTTCTTTCAAAATATATCTTACCTCCTTCTGAGCTCAAAATATGTCATGGGAAAATATATTTCACACAACATATGTTGAGCTCAGAAGGAGGCAAGATATATTTTGAAAGAAAATGGGGGAAATCTGAAAATTTGTGTACAAAATGAATGGAGAGTTGTCCATGAGATCGGCCATTTTGAAGCCGATGATGCCAATTTGAGGATCCCCATAGAAGGAACATCTAGACTTTTCAAACTTCCATAACTTTCTTATTTTATAACCGATTTTGATGAAACTTTTTTTTAGATTGCTCCTCTCATTTTCCTCTTTTCTGTAAGGTTGATTCTCTCCTTGGGTTGGATTCCCCTTTAACATACTGTATTGTCCATCTCACAATACCTTTAAATGCTATCTTTTATCTCCCTTCTCAAAAACAAGCTTTATCACCAGGCACCTCTGATAGTGTGATCCAAAGATTCAATATTTGTTTATCCCTACCTATACCCCCTTTAAGTCAATAAGCCATTTAAACTTTAGGGGTTTCTATTCTTCAACTGCAGTACATGCAATAGGTCTCTAAAATACACTCAAGGCTATAATAATAATAATAATAATATGGTTTTATTTACCCAGGGTAGCCACTTCAGTTCTGACAACTGTTCTCCCAGCGGGCCCTGCATGATGTTATTATTACCCCCAAGCTCCTTGTAAAAAGGCAACTTTAGGTACCATTTTTGTAAGTCTTTGGTATGACTCGGCCGGGTTTCGAACTCACGACCTCCCGTTCATGAAAGCAAGGTGCGCTACCTTTTTACGGGTGCTCTAACCGATTGCGCTATCATGTCCGGTTGAAAAAAGGCTGAAAAAAATGTACATGTAGTACATTTCCTTGAATTCTCTTGTTCTTTTTATTAATGTTTAGTAGAATAACAAGTAATAAAGAGACATACCACGTGCATGTACATGTACATTGTACTTGAACCTGTAGGTAAATCACACAAAAATTATCTTTGATACATGCTTTATGTAATGTACATTCAAGTTCAAATTCTTCCAATTCTTTTTTTTTAAAGTACATGTTCCTTCCTTTTTTTAATTGAATTCCCTTTATCCAGATGAACATATCAAATGGGTATGAGAGGACAAGACACATATAGCTCTAAATTATAGTTACATTTCAAAAAAAATAATTCTGCATTAATACATACATGGTAGATTCTCACTCATTGCATATGTTGGGCTTTTGTGGTCTAGCTTGCAATGAGCACTGGCAAGTTTTCGGATATTGCATCATGGGAAATCTACCAGCCTGTTATATAACTCAGTGTTTAGGGTTGAAGAGTTCAATTTATCTAATCAGAAAACAAATTTACCGCCCCACTAAGAATCGATTCTGGGAAACTTCATACATACATGCATTCATCCAATAAACAAAATATATACATGTACAGTTTGTAAGGGTTCAATAGCTTCACTATTATGTTGTTTTGGGGTTGTTGTTTTTTTTTGTAAAGATCTTACAAGAAATGTATGAGCAAAGTTCAGGAAAGATTGACTTGCCATGGAGATAGGAGGAAGAGAAGAATAAAAATATCAAATTAGAATTAAGCATAGCATAAATTCTGCAATTTTGTAACTTGGAGTATTTTCCAGCTCATTTCCACTACAGTGAGCATGTAGTTTTCTGGGGGGGCGGGGAGGGTTGTTGTATCCACTATGTTCTGTAAAACTACAATGCACATGAATGTCATACTTATATTCGTGATTGAGTAAAACAAACCCCCTAATATTACCAGGATCTATATTTTTGGAGAGTATAAAGTCTTGAAACCATCCAAGAAGCAGCAAATTTAGCTATATTTGTACCAATGTAAATATTAAATATCATAGATTTTCAATTAAAAATAAAAAACAACAATTCCTTCATTTTCAAAATAATCACTATTTTAAGAAATCAAATTTGTCAAGTTTTATCCTACATACTGTATACAATAAACTTATAGCCAAACTAAACAAAATAATAAACAAAATTTAACTAAATATAGTTTGTTACTGGCACAAAGGGAATAATGAATATATTTTTAATCTTATCCAGGGCAGTTGAATAACCCATAGCAACCCAACTCCTAATATTATGATAACCCTACATATGACGTTCCTATTTAATAACAACACCTCAGCATAGGAAGCTTATCTGGTTTAATGTCTTAATGCGGTGTTTAAATAGTACACCAAGGAAACCGGAACATTCCAGTTTGAAGACCTAGTAGCATACCGTTGAATACCATGAGTGTCCAGAATGCTTTGCTTTAAAGGGATCCAGTAACATTGAATGATATTCAAATCACATTTGATTTGATTTAGTTTATTTTGCCAACATAATTATAAACACTTAGGTCAGTCTGGTATCTCTTCAAAATTGTAGGCTAATTGCTTGCTTTACCTTCGAGATATCAATGATTTCATACTCAAATTTTATAACCCAACCATGAAAATAAACCATTTATAAAACCATGTGCTTTTCCACCTACACCCATTTCCTGTTGTATAGTCCCAGTCCCTAGCGGCCTGCTGAGCTAGCAGCAGAGGGTACTGGTGTTAGGCTGTATGCTTGGCATTGTTTGTTACACTATTTTAAGGTAGTAAATGACTTCCATTTGATCTGAAACTTTCAGTAGTTTGTTTTTACTGTTGGAACAATATAATTTTATTAATCTTGATCTAATTGCTCTTGTTTTTTTAAAGTTACTCAATCCCTTTAAGATAAATTTACATATACTTACAAGTCGACCATTTAATTAAAATAGGAGTTGCAATAAAATCTGGACTTGCCTAGAATTAAATTGTGCCAGCATGATTGTTGTTACAATTGTAGAAATCAATTATACAATCATAACAATTTAATTTCTCTTGAATGGAAAATTGAGTGCTGCTGCTGATAAGAAACATTACTCTAAATGCTTGTATTGTGCTTCAAGGTTAAATTCCTCATTCTAAGGTCTTTTTTTTAACTCAAAATTTATGTATCATGCAAAGGGCTAAAAGATATAGCTCCTACATGTACATCTACATGTACATTATGTGCCCTCCAAAAAGCCATTTAACATACAAATTATGATTGTACGTGGCCAATGTCAATAGGTCTGTTTTATTTGTCTTTTGAAGAAGTGTACATATCAAGGTGCGATCCTAAAAGAGCTGATGTCATCAGTTTTGTAAAAATGGGGTCAACAAGTAGTTCTGACAGGTCTAAAATAGATGCTTCTGCCCTAATTTACTGATGAAGTAAAATCATAATTAGAAGACCGGTTACAATTAGTGCAGTCAAGCACACAATGCAAAATTCAAAACCCAAGTTCATGGGGAAATATTCAATGTATTCAGGTTTTTAGCTAATTTTAATCTGATAGATTTTTCCTAGAGAAGCAACCTATAATCACTGCATAGAATAAATATTCATAAGAAATACATTGCATCTAATTCATATCTGGTACTTTTGAAGTGTTGGTAGAAAGAAACTTTTTTTTTTTTCAGGGAATATTATCATTATCATAATGGACTATCCACAAACTACATAAAATATTGATTCCAACATCTATTTATTTTCATTTTTGTATGTATGTTGTTTAATGAAATGATTTGAATCTAAAGTGCAAAATGAAGGTGATTTGTTTGGGTACAGCCCACAAGACCGACACCCACGAGACCGACGGCCTACGAGACCGACGACCCACGAGTCCGACAGTAAAGTAAATAGGCCAACGAGATCGACTATAAACAATTTAGGCCCACGAGACCGACAGCCCACTAGACCGACACTAGATCAAACAGGCCTACGAGACCGACACAACAATGTTGTGGTGTCGGTCTCGTGGGCCTGTTTGTTCTAGCGTCGGTCTTATGGGTCTTTATTTGCTAGCGTCGGTCTAATAGGCCTTTTTTGTCTAGTGTCGGACTAATGGGCCGTCGGTCTCGTGGGTGTCGGTCTCATGGGATGACCCCATTTGTTTATCATGGGAACAACTGACTGGATACAGGCTATTTTACATGCAATTTCATTTCTAATGAGTGTGTATTATATTAGGGGAGGGTTTCTGAAATATTATAAAATGAAATTCAACAGATATATGCCGGCCATGCAACTTTTGAATGTGTAAGCTACATATGTGTATAATACCATTCAATATTCAATTTGCTACAAACAGTGAAAGCTAATGAGGGAAAAATCTGCTTTTAAGTTTTCAAAAGAAAAACAATTATATTCATTATTTCTACAAATCAACCATTTCTACTGGCTACTATTTACAGCCCAGATTTAGAGCAATGGAGACTGCCTTTGTTTGCCACTAAGCTCAGCTAATGCTAAAGACGTTAGCAAGCAAAAAATGCTGACTTGCAAAACTGACATTAAACTAAAGATGAAGTTAATTGATTTTTTAACACAGGTAGTTCATTAGGGCTTATTTCTGAAAAAGCATTGTATTTTATTACCTTTATGGCCCCACTTTGGACTTTGAAGCCGATAACACAGAGAGCATATTGTCTGTAGCTTATGATAAAGGTCGACAGTTAATATTTGAGTAGTTTAGGCAAATATTTGGTAATGAATTTGGCATGACAGCAGCAAACTAGTATTATTCAAAACAGGTACATTGTAGGCATTCTACATTCGTACAGGTTAACAATCAGTGTTGTGTTAATGGATTAAGGTATTGTAGCAATATTTTACTATGGAGTCATTCATTAATGAGGCTGAATGTTTGTTAGGTTAATTGGAATAAAACGATAAGGGTTAATTCACAATCGCCCCCAAAAAGTGCATAAAATGAAATACTGTGATCCAGGTTGAATTGTCAACATAAAATACATGAAATTAAAAGAAGAAAAAATATTAGGGAGCGAAATGGAGTCTATGATATCAAATAATTGATAAAATTTAAGAGACGAGTACAAAATCAAAATTGCTCAAGCCCTGCGTGAGCAAGCACTCTGGCCATAATCAGGGCCTATCCAGGTGTTTTATCCTAACTATCACTCATAAATAAAGGTTAAAAATAAAACACTGTGATCTGAGACGTGTATAAAAATAACAAACTTGATACTTCTGTTCTCAGTGAGATGTCCAAAAATTGGAAATATACATGTACAAAATCAAAATGGCCCAATGCCGTCTCATGAAAGGACTTGTCGGACATATTATCCAACAAATTTGCTCTCAGCCAATTAGATGCAAGCATTTCAGTAGCTTATAACAGTTGTCAGTGAGAATCGGTGAATATTTGTTCCATGAAATGCTCACCAGCAGAAGTCACTAAGTCAAGGGTGAGTGGCTCTATCATTTGTATTCAATGCAAAAAATAAATACATCTATTACTGATTTGTGTATTTTTGTGTTATTATGATGTATGCAAACTACATGTGTGCAATGGACCTTGTGGTAGATAAACCAAAGGGAAAAAAAAAGTTTATCCAATATTCTATGACTACCAATGTAAATGCATGCTTTATTCATGCATATTTAGCCATTAATACAGAAAACAAGTATCCTAAAGAGTAACCGCAAACACCTTTATAAATAAACAAGAATTTGAAACCTCAAGCATATACATGCATTCATGCGTGAACAAATAAATAACAGAAACTTTATGAAAAGTAATATTTTGGTAGTTTTGCCTCGAACAAAGTGCAACTATTTTAACTACAATTGAGCTGGTGCTCAGCATTCAAAAAAGTTTCTCCAGCCATACCAGTATCCAGTTACCTTATTTGGGTTGAAGGTCACCAATGCTGATTAAATTTCATGCCAAACTACCTACCTTGTCATGAACAGGAAGTCCTGTCAACCTGACCACAAAGTACAGGCTAAATGTTTTGGCAAAATGATTGTTCCCTTTCAAATCAATTGCACATCTTTAATACACTGGACAGCTTCCGTTTTACACTAGACACATTCCCTTTTACACTAGACACCTTCCTTTTTATACTACACACATTCTCTTTTACACTGGACATCTTCCATTTTACAATAGACACATTGCCTTTTACACTGGACACCTTCCTGTTTATACTAGATACATTTTCTTTTACACTGGACATCTTCCTTTTGACGCTAGACCAATTCTATTTTACACTGGACCCATTCTCTTTTACACTGGACACCTTCCTTTTTATACAAGACACATTTTATTTTACACTAGACACATTCCCTTTTACACTAGACACCTTCCTTTTTATACTAGACACATTCCCTTTTACACTAGACACCTTCCTTTTTACACTAGACACATTCTCTTTTATACTGGACACCTTCCTTTTTACACTAGACACATTCTCTTTTACACTGGACATCTTCCTTTTTACACTAGACACATTCTATTTTACACTGGAGACATTCTCTTTCACACTGGACACCTTCCTTTTTTTTTATACAAGACACATTCTATTTTACACTAGACACCTTCCTTTTTACATAAGACACCTTTACTTTAGACTGGACACCTTCCTTTTAATCCTGGACATCTTCCTTTTTAAACTGGACACCTTCTCTTATACAATGGACACCTTTCCTTTTACACTGGACAACTTTCCTTTTACACCGGACATGCTCCACTTTCTACTACAGACACCTTATCTTTGCCTTGGCTATATGCCTCAACAGATTGAGGGCAGTGTACAAATATATGGAACTTGAAAGGGTTACAAAACACACAAACATTATACCTGGAGGAACACCATTCTCCGCCCACTCATCCTGGAGCCTCATCTTATGCTCCTTCTCATAGGGTCCAGCCAGTAGACCATCTCGCTCCATACGGATGTAGTAGGATCCCTCCAGGTCCCTCATGACGGGGATCTCGGTCTTGAGTGCCTTCACCTCAGGGATGGTAGAGGTCACCACATATTTTATCCTAGACACTTAATCTTATACACTGTAAACCTTCCCTTTTACACTGGACACCTTTCCTTTTACACCAGAAACATTTCCTTTTACACTAGACCCCATCTGCTTTATATTGGAAAACTTCCCTTTTACACTGAAAACCTTCCCTTTCCTATCCCATGCTTAAAAATTTCGGCAGAAGCTTACAAATAGATGGGAACTTGAAAGGGAAAACACACAAACATTATACCTGGAGGAACACCATTCTCCGCCCACTCATCCTGGAGCCTCATCTTGTGCTCCTTCTCATAGGGTCCAGTCAGTAGACCATCTCGCTCCATACGGATGTAGTAAGATCCCTCCAGGTCTCTCATGACGGGGATCTCGGTCTTGAGTGCCTTCACCTCAGGGATGGTAGAGGTCACCATGTATTGATGATGGGCTGAGATCATAGGGATGTCCCTGCCGATCATCTGGAACACCTCCTTGGCCCAGAAACCTTCAAAAGATGAAGCACACAGGTAAGTTACATGTATGACAATTGTAGGGTTCTTTCGTATTGTTCACTATCACCTGATTTCCAGCTTTAAGTTTGATTACTGATCCATATCTGATTGTTCATTGACTGTTAACTTGATAAATAACTTTTTGTAGTTGTTTACTCAACAATTGGATGTGCCTAATATTGCCTTCCTTAATTTGATTTCTTTACTTACATGTTCCTCGACCCATCATAACTTCATTGCCCTTGATTGTCTATCCTTAAAGACCGTGGACGGAGTAAATACAACCTTACATCGATTGAAAGCTAAGTAGGCGTATAACATAAATACCCACAAAAATAAATTCAATTTTCATAACAGTACTCATAAATAGGTGATCGAACCTCAACCAGGCCATCCCTCCCAAATACTTGAAAAGTTACCCCTATTTTAATGGCGCGGTTGATGAAGGTTAAGGAAATGCTACGGCAAGGCATGTTTGGGTTTCGCCTTTAGAAAACACATTTAATAACTCCCTTTAATTTTCTATCTTTTGTTACCTCAACTTGATTTTGTTACCTCAACTCCCTATCCTAATTTAATTGATTCACTTACGATTTAGCTGCATTGCCTATCCTCCAATTTATTGCACATCCTCAACTGTTTACTTTTTTTTTTAATGATTAAATATTCTGAATTTGATTGCCTACACATATCCTTAATATTTTGACTGCCTGTTATGAAACTTTATTTTTGCTGATCTTTAATTAGATTGCCTATTTTTTCTTTTTTGCCAATCATTAATTTAATTGCTGATCCTTAATTTGACTGTTTGCCATTTACTCAATCAACTGTGATACAGTCCACTCCCATTATAACGAGTTCCCTGAGACCAAGCCACTTACAATGCAATCTAGTTACACTGAACACATAGACACATGAGACCATGTTTGAAACTGGGACATGTAGAACTTCCTTTTATAACAAAATCTTGTGGTACATTTGCTGGTTATGATGAAGGTCGACTCTACTAGAAAAAATATCCTGTTTCTTATCTCAATTTCCCTGCTCAAGCAAGACATCAACTAAACATTATTCTAAACGCAGAAGCAGATCCACCTTCAGCTCATACAAAAGATTGTATAGGCCCATGCACGAATGTAATAGACACACTATTGTCCAGACAATTTGACCAACACAATCTATTGTGGGAGCTACTGCTGGATCCGCGCCTGAAGAGTATGAATACTATTCTTCTACCTGTAGCATTAACCACTCTCTGTGCATGGATGGTTCCTTGGCTTGTAGTAACGTCCCATGAACCATCGTCTCGTTGCTTCAGACCAGTGACGGGTGCAGGCATGTAGATTTCAGCCCCGTACTTGCGAGCTCCTATCGCTAAGGCTTGAGTCAAGGAGTAGGGGTCTATATGACCATCGTCTATTGTGTGTATACCACCAAGGATCTAAATGGACACATGAGGGGTTCAATAAAAGTTTGAAATATCAGCTCTACAGCTTGGGAAATAACTTTCAAACCAAATCATATTGGAGCTTATATGATTTGGTCTAATGATTATTTCCCAGGCATTAAATAGGTTCATATAAAGCCAATGATTGGGTTCCTAAATATCACCAAGGATCTAAACTATCATTTCATTGATCAATTTAAATAGACAGCAGTCAGATGTATCAAAAAATTTTCAGTTAAGGTTGCAAAAATGCCCAAGTCGGGAATCGAACCAAGCTCACTTGCTAAGAATGGCAATGCCTTGATAATGAAACCATAGAAGCAAATTTTATAGCAGCTTGGGTGCCAACGAATGGTGACAAGTGCTTAGGGCTCTATTTCATCCAAGATTAGGGTTTGAGTGACATGAAGGTTTTAGGATAGGGTTCTGGGGAGCATTTCATCAAAGGACTTGTCGGACATTTTATCCGACAAATTTGCTCTCAGCCAATCAGATGCGAGCATTTCAGTAGCTTATAACAGTTTGTCGGATAAAACGTCCGACATGTCCTTTGATGAAATGCCCCCCAGGGTTGAAGTTAGTCATTTGATTATCGTAATGGAATTTAGAGCAGAGTAATAGCTGTCAGAGCAAAAGTTATGGATTGATTGATTGATTGATTAGGGTTTAACGACACTACCAACACAATGTGTCATATAAGTGTCAAACTAGATATTACTTTAATGTGTATACTGACTTAGTTGGGTGGCTACTTTCCCGGGAAAAAATTCCCTACTCTTTTCGAATAGGAAAGCAGGTTCTTTAACGTGCAAGTGGAGTTGCTCTCCATCACACGGGACCGACGGCTTAAAGTCTCCTCCGAAAGACTATAGTTAATTTTTAATGTCTTAATAATTGTCATAGCTGCTTTGATAAGCTTCAATGTTATTTTTTTTAAAATCTGAGAAAAAGATTTATTTCTTTAAGGAAATCCACAATTCTTGAGCGTGAAACGTCACAAAATAACGTTTTTAAATCCGGTACGTCATAAAAATTAGTACGTATGTGGCAGAATTCAACACATTCAATAAGGATATGCTTAACTGATAAAACACAATCACACGATACACAACGGGGCAGTTCCTCCGCAAAAGTTATGGAATCTACAGGTATACTCCAATGATTGTAACTAACCAACAGACAGTTCCTTAAGTTTGCATTTGTGAATTTTCTTCGAATTTATTAATATTCATATTAAATACACATGTTCATACTTAGAGAAATACAGGGAAAATATGATGAATGCTGTAGGCTTCTGGCCAATACTTACACCATCAATGTTAATGATGGGACACAAGTCTAGGACTTCTTCAGGAGTAATTAGTTTCTGGTAAGCTTTATGCCATCCTTGTCGGGCCATTTGGTATTTGGCTTCATCCATTCGAGTTGGTGTCTCAAGTAACCTGATGCTACCTGGTTTGTGGAATCCAACAGCCTAGAAAAAATCATTATAATAATGATAATTAAAATAATGATCATAATTATAATAATAAATAATATTTTTTATTTATACAAGCATCTTGCACAAGTGACTAAAGAGTTGAGATTGAGGCTCAAAATCACAACAAAGTAATTTGGGTGGCGAAAATAACCAACATGAAAAAAAATCGCTCTTAAAAATGGCCTTATGTGAGTTTCACTCCTGATGTTTTGGTGATATAACTCCTCAATCAATTTGGAACATACTCCTATAGTTTTAAACCTGGACCACAGCATGTCTATTTCTATCTGAGGGAATTCATAAAGATGTCTAATACTTTATCAAAGGACACCTGGGGGCATTTCATCAAAGGACTTGACAGACATTTTATCCGACAAATTTGCTCTAAACGCCAATCAGATCCAAGCATTTCAGTAAGCTTATAACAGTTTGTCGGATAAACCGTCCGACAAGTACTTTCATGAAAGCACAATAACTTGGTTGCAAAGCAGAACTCTCCTTGTTATGACACAGGTATTCTACCCCCCCCCCCCCACCTGCCCCTCAAATAGTTATCCTCCATGGCCCTCCCTCCTTTAGTTTTGTGTTCTTTATTCTTCCTCCCTGTTTAGTGGCTGATCCAGGACTTGAAAATAGAGGGGGCTCCAGGCCCAATAAGGAGGTGAGCCACCAAAATTTTCTGATTTTAACATGTACAGTCAATGAGTGGTTTCCCAAATCAAAGAAGGGACACGCGTCTCATATGCCCCCGCCTGGATCTGCCACTGTTGTTACTTGAAGAACTTTTAGAAGTTTAAAAACTGACCTGTCCTGTCTCTTCTTCCAGCTGATCGAATACCTTAAGACTTTTATAATGGACATTCTTCACATTGATACCTGGGTGGAAGTAGGTTGTTAAACCAGCCTGCAAAGAAGAATAAAGAAAGGTATAAAAGTTATATCTCAAAAGAGCATTATTTAATCATGCATTAATAATCATAAAAATATTGGAAACTTAACATGGGTAAAAAAAAAAAAAAAGTCCAAATGCCTTCAAATGACAAGTTCCAATGATAACAGAATAAACTGATAAAAAGGCTTGTGTTGTAAACATCATAGGCTTAAAGTTATCAAAGGCCATTTGGGCCATGGTCTTGGATACCCCTTACTTATTGTTAAGGGCCTTAGTTTCCCTTCAAAAGACCCTTTTTGCCTTGGAGATTTGGGTTAGGGTCTAGACATTTAAAATTGCACTGCAATGATAAAAAATGACCTTGCCCTAAATCTAACAAAATATTAGCCTAAGGCTTGCTTTTGTTGTAAACAAACATTTAAGGGATAAACCTATAATGCACACATAGACACTTCAATGCTTAGCAGATCATCATTTCCCATTGCTTAAATTCAAAATCAGGTTAGGTTATGAGGTGCCAAAATAGTATCTGCATGCAAACAACATGTTGTTGTTGTTTATAACATTCCTGGATAAAAGCATAAATGTGAACCTTTCTCTGAGAAGTCTTCTAAGATAACAAGCATCTATTTCAGTGTTTGAAAATCTCTTCTACAGTCCACTCCCATTATAATGAAGTGCTTGGGACCAAGCCAGAAAATAAACTTGCTAATCTTGTTAACAGTTAACCCCCCGTTCTACTGTCTCCCTCTTCCTGTCCCACTCTCTTAGATATCTTTCTCTCTCACTCCCCTATGTCTTGTCCATTCGTTTCCTATCTCTTTTGTATTTAAAGATATTATTTCATTGTACAAACAGGGCCTATATGTTAACAACCCTAGCTTATTGTTATAGGTCCATCCAACTGTAAATCATACTTTGTTTAAATCATTTTTTGATATTATACACTTCAAGATTTTATTGTACATCGTATGTTTGGTTGTATATTGGGAAAAAAATGAAAGTTCTGAATGTCTATTAGGATTGTACATATGGGGATCATGAAAACTACTTCAGTATAACAAAATCTTATATCTTTATTCATTTAAAAGGAGTGTAGAGTACAAAATCAGTTTTCAAATAATCTATAATGCAATTGTTGTTGTGTTTTCGTCTTTAAAAATGAAGTATACTCACAGCATGCCAAGTTGATCCAGCAGTAAGCTCACTCTTTTCTAAGAGTACGACATCCTTCATCCCAGCTTTGGCCATGCTGTATGCCGTTCCCACGCCAACAGCACCACCACCGATAATCACAGTCTCTGCCTTGTCCTTCCATCTTTTTTTGAGATTACCTGATGTTCCTCTGTAGATTGTGAGAAAAAAGCAAAGTCACATACAAAAAGTTTTGATTTTGACCTTTATGGCTGCCCATAAGCAGGTGACAAATGAATAGCGAATTCATGCAAAGCCTCATTTTTGTGTCCTTTACAAAAGTGGACATTGTTCACTGAAGCATGCATTATTTTCAGATTTTTTAGTGTCATAAGCTTTCTGAGCCAGAATATATTCGGGCTGAGGTCTGTAGGAAATGTGTGTTACGGCCAAATCAGCTCATCTCCAACAGGCTCAAAATTTTCCCCAAGAACCATATACTTTTTATTTGGTAGCCATTTCGAAAATGCATAGCTTTTATTGGGATGCACTGTACAGTCTGTGTCAAATAAAATGGTACAAGTGGAAAACATTTTTTTTATAGCAAGAAGATAAATCACAACCTGGTATTGTTTAGTACTTTCATAAAGCAGGGTAATTAGACTTTCATCTGCAATTTTTTTCATCACATTTTGAGCAGTATTTTTTGAGATATGACTAATTTTCTACAATCAAGAAAAATCCGTTTTTCGCACGCCGTCCCATGCCTTTGTGTATGATTTCGCATAATGACCGTGAATTCAGCGCTCCAGAACAATAGAAGTGCGTAATTTCGATTTGTTCCTTTTTGCACAAAACTTAGCATAACTTTTGTTCTACGAAAGCAAATTATACAGGACAAAGCTCATCAACAAAAAAAACCTTTTGGCTTTAATTTGGCACCACAAACACACATAATATGAAAAGATTTCAAACCTAAATTATTTTTTCCCCGACTGTACCCTTGTCAGATCTATGTGTATTTCATTTTGACAAGTTACGGAAGCCCTCATTCATATTATTGAAAGTTTGTTTAACATCCCTTTATGTCTTTTGGAGGCCAACTTGGGTACTTACTTTTTGGGGAGGGAGGAACCCAAGCCCTGTACCCTATTTTCACCAGTTTAGATTATCCATGCCCAAGCAAATTTGTAGTGCTAATATTAGGAGAATGGCATCAACTAAATTATTACAAATAATGGATAATTTGAAAATAATAGTATAAAAAGGAAAACAAACCTCCCAAAACGTACATCCTAACTGTCAAGTTTTGTTTTAATCTAGCATTAAATCTTTGAAAAATAACACCGAAATTTTTGTGTCACTTGGGAACTTCGGTATTGATAATTTTGATCATTCTCCCCTATTTATGACTGCTAGCTCCTCACCACTTAGGTTGAAATCCAATCTATTTTAACAAGAATTAGAAAGCATCTATCCATTAAATTGTAATAAGGCCCTATAGGTACAATGCTCGAGAGCTCCCCTGATGCCAACCCCTTGCCATATGGTGCCCCAATTCTATCAAATTAATTCCACCTTGCCTACATAGGATAGGATGATTCATTTCAACTTTGGTTTAATTAACTTGAAAGAGAGGTTTCATATTTTTATCCGAGGAACATGAAATGAAATAAAAATTGCATGATTAGAAGATTTTTTTTTTAAATAAATGCACTCAAATATTATCTGATAACTAGTTGGTGTATCAGTGACGAAAACGTGCACTGGTCACCACCCCCCCCCACCCCTCCCCGCGTTTGTGTTAAACATACCCAAAAGACATTGTTTGACATTTCATAACAGAACGAAAGCTTAGGCTAGATCTAAATATTACCCCCAAAAAACAAACAAAACAAAAAAACAAACAAACACACACACAAACAACAAAGGAACAACAAACAAACTAACAAACAAACAAAACAAAACAAAATAAAACAACAAACAAAATAAACAAACAAAAACATTCAGTAAAGTAACCGTTAAGGAGTCGTGGAACTGGAATATCAGCAGTGTATTTTTGTAACAAGTGTTAGTGCAGGGGCTCTAGAATCTACTTTGTATGATAATTAAAATTATATGCTGTTGATTGATTTGTGTTGATGCACGCACGGGGACGTGACGTGACTGATGGACAGCCATTGAGGCAGAGCACTGGCGCTGTATCAGGCTGCAGAGCAGGCGGATGCTCACGGCTGTAGTCTGTAGATATATAATTTAGAGAAGTGCTACTTACGATTCCTGTGTATTTAATGTTGTTCTGCTGCATGAGAGTGCATCGAGAGAGTGAAGTATGGAGGAAAGGCAAGTTGACAGAGAATCCACGCAAGTTCGGTTCAACTTCGTCACCTGTAACAATTGGGAAGCCATTTTCCTAAACAGTTTGCCCTGTTCTAGTCCCTACACACGCCCCCTCAATTAATATAGTTTCAACGAAGAGCTAGCTCGGGGAAACTCGTGGGGAGTAAAACATGCCAAGTTTGAGAAAATGGTCGCGTGGTCTCGATCAGCAAACAAGCCCCGCCCATTTGTTATGAAAGATAGTCTGATAGACTAGACGTTATTTATATAGTACACAGAGTGGGTCCATTCTGTATGTCATTTTTGTATTTTTATCAACTCGGCGAATCCTAACTATACACAGCCCCGTCGCCGAAGGCGACGGGGCTGTACTTCAACCACCCCTATTTATAGCGTAACTTTCAGTGATGATGAGCGCAAAGTGAATTATACTGGTCAATTTAATTAATATAATGTTAAAATATCTATTTTTATCATCTATGATGTTTCACGCGTAACAACGACTAAAAATTAAAGTATATAAGAGCTTTTTGACTTACCAAAATGAATTTTCCGTTGGTCTTGTTTCTTCTAAAATTTTCGGTGCCATCGCTGCCATCGCTGCCATCTTTCAATGACGTCATTCGATTCATGACCTCCGTCCCATAATTCTGTGCGAAGAATTAATTGAACAGGCACCACTGATCTCTACCCAAATATCAAATATCAGATATTTGGGTAGAGATCAGTGACAGGCACACGCACGGAGACGTGAAGTTGGAGCAGACGACGTTCCACTTCCGGATGACCTAACCTTGCAACTGAAATTAGGAATTACGTGGTGGATGTCTCTGTTTTCCAGTATTTTTCATCTTATTTAGTTTATTACTTCAAGTGAAATATTTGCAGATGTCACCAATTCGAGGAAGGACCTTCACAGTCTGGATTCAATGTGAGTATGAATTATCTTGACCCCGAAATTTGTGAACATTTTTTTTTTCTCTAGAAAAAAAAAAAAACTTCGCTAGAAATGCGTACTGACTCGTCAGTTCCCGTCGCTTCGCGACGGGGGCTGGTCGGTTTAGGCGAATCCCGGATTTGAAAATAGGTTGCGATAAAACAGCCAGCATTTGAAATATTCTGAGACAGCAGGAAATTTCATGTTACAAAGAAATAAATAGATAAATTTGAAAAAAAGGATTACAACAAAATTTCATAAATAATTCGCCCCGGGCATGCTCAGATGCACAAAAAAGTGTCTCTCACTTCCAATGCCCAGAAATTTATCCCTCCCTCTCAAGTCCATGAAATTGACAGCCAATTTGGTCATACATAATAAAGAAATACATACAGAAATAAATAAATGTAGGCCTACCATATAGGCGAATGTAGCAGACTTGGTGGCATTTTCTAAAAACGTCATAAAAGCAATGACTGCATATCAATTCTACAGT
The DNA here is from genome assembly GCA_940671915.1 of Paracentrotus lividus. NCBI lineage: Eukaryota > Metazoa > Echinodermata > Echinoidea > Camarodonta > Echinidae > Paracentrotus > Paracentrotus lividus. Next base: position 39,143,267 of record CALNVZ010003425.1, on the reverse strand, counting down.
GATAAATCCCCAATCCATGCAATTAAAGGGGAAGTCCGGACCCAAAATAAGTTGTTTTTATCATAAGCAGAAAAATTAGAAAAACAGATCTAGTAAAAAAAAAAAAAGAAAAAGAAAATCGGACTACTATAAGAAAGTTATTAATGTTTTCACGATGCAAAAAAATATGATCACTATATCAAATTGGCAACAGCTTGATGTCATAGGGGCACTACTTGCCATTATGTTCTATATTGTTTTATCATTATTTTCAGTTTATTTGTCAAGATCAGGTTTTCCTCATAACTTCCCCTGAGTTGATTATTGATGGAAATATGTTATTGCACCTATGCATTATGCATAAAGCATTATGCATTATGCATATTTTTTTGGTGTAAATTTCAACATCCGTAAATATCTTGTTTTTAATACTGATAACCTACTTAAAATCTTTGTTTTTGTATTTATAGATGGGATGTTGATTTTACGATATTAGTATAGATGCAATAGCATATTGCCATCAATATAACTTGGGCAAAGTTACGAGGAAAACAGTTTCTTAACATTAAAAGTGAAAATTTATCATAAAACAATATAGAAAATGCATGGCAAGTAGTGCAACTATGACATCACAGCTGTTGCCAATTTGGTATAGTAATCAGATTTTTTTTTTTTTTTTTTTGCATTGTAAAGAAATTCGTAACTTTCTTATTAGTAGTCCGATTTTCTTCAAACTTTTTTTAATATGTTTTTCTAATTTTTCTGCTTTTGATAGAAGCAATTTGTTTTGGATCCGGACTTCCCCTTTAAGGTCTTCAAATAAATATAAATAAATTACATTTCTGTAACGGCCAGTAATTGAGGTAGGTTGTATGATATCCTTCTTGCAATGCTGTCACAATGATGTTGCGAGATACTGCATCTGGCGGTCTACCAAAAATACAAATAGAAATGAAGATGCGAATTTCTGAATATGACAATAGATTACTAGTATCATTGTTCGCCTGCATTTGTCACACTATTCTAGTGTAGGCCTACTTCTGTTTTCATGTAAGCGTTCTGTACAACTAGACTAATACTGAGGTCCCTGGGTATCGTTTTACTTTAGCCTTTACTTCCAACACAATGCCTGGGGCCGATTGTGTGTAGTTAGTGGGAGGGGTCAGATAGGGTAGGACATTGTCCAATCAAAATCGTGCATTACAAACTCACCTGCTGAGGGAATGAACTTTGTGATTGTTTACATAATTTAACATAATTCTTACGGTGCCCAAGCACTATGATTTGTATACAGATATCAGTTAAAGTCAGGGAGATTTTGAATTTTGCACACGGCTCTAAAACAAAATGGCTTGAAATGTCTGCACACAGTACGTTCACACGTGTACATACCATTTCCATTGTGGTATAAAGTACTGTGATAATGCAGTAACTCCTCCTTTGCATCCAACAAATTAAGTGCAAGAGCACCTCCATCACAGCTCGTCTCAAGCCATCAAAACGAGGACAGATTTACATCAGCAGAATTCTCATTTACATCTGTAGAGAAACTCAAAATCACGATGTCTGATGCCAAGAAACCCAAGACAGTAAGTTTTGTGCAATTGTGCTCTTAATTTCTTCTTTTTTTTTTTTTTTTATGGGAGGGTTTGAAATAGCCTAAGTTAGAATCTAACGTTAGATCTAACTGTTAGTATTGTCATTGTCTTTCTTACAAATTCCCCAGTCAATGAGTCAGACTCAGAGACAACCCCACCCCCTGGAAAAAATACCCAACTTCATTTTTTGTTTAACCAATTTTTCAGTTTTGGTTTCACAACACTGGATCTCCAAATGAGTCCAATTGGACATGTTGGAAATAGTATAGCGTCTGCTGCTCAATGTGTAACACGTCAAAAACTAACTTCTCAGCAAAAAAATTAAATTTACTGCTGTTTTTTTCTTCATTTGTTGCACTTGCAAGTCATTGTCTTGTGGTATAGGCCTAATCTAGGCTAGGGCCAGGCCCTGGAGTTTCATTTTGTGTGCAACTTGTTGGGGTATTCAATTAGAAATGCATGTTGACAAAAATGACATGGTTGACTTATCTGTTACTACGACTAGCCCGCACACAAAGTGTGCGGGCTACGCTTTATTGACATTTAACGGCGATGTGAAGTCCGTTTTCCGGAGCTTTTCCGGGCAATAACTTAAATCCTTGTCATTAAAATACCGGATATATTACTTTAATATATACTTACATATCAGGCCGGAACACTATCGTCTTTGTTGGTGAATCTTCTTATGTGTAATTTGGGGGTCAAAATTTCCAAACTTCTCCAGTAGAACAATTCGTGGTCATAGCATAGGTTTGTCTTTGTAATACGCATGCGTCATGGATATTGCCGTGATTAGCCTTTAGACAAGTCATTACAACCATAATTATATTTTTATGCCATTTCATGGTAATTAACCAAAATATCTGAGATTACTTACATTAGTAGTCATGAATTATTTGTTAATTTAGTTTTTGAGCCCATTTTTCCTGCATCAGCCTCTTTTTCGTAACAAAATTTACAAACTATAAAGAAAGAACGTCTTGATCAAGGCTACTCCAGGGTCCCCCTTTTATTCCAGCTTTATCAATATGGCGAATCGGGCAAATTTACGATACTGACGAAAACCCAAAGAAAATCTTCTTATTCTGGGAGCTATTCTTGTTTGTTTTTATTTACCATATTCCGGCTGGTATATGCTTAGGTAAGTGGCATTGCATGTATGTGTATCATTTGTTATAAACATTTTTTGGGGGGTTGAATTTCATCGTTTTATTGGGGGAAACGGTGAGCTTGGGCCAGATGCATATGTTTACTTCAGGACGCCGCCACTTCGTGGCGGCGTCCCGGGGCTAACTTATCTGTTGACATTTCATGTACTTAATTGATGTCACATCACATATTTTTATCATATTTTATATTATATTTTCCCATGAATCTGCTAATATAGCACCAACATGCATTTCTAATTTAGACCAGGGAAATAGTTGCACTCCCAAATATGCTGTTTGTTGTTTGATGTGCTCAACACACCCCTGACACACCCACTTTAATTTCAGACAAACCAGAACAGGTTCAAGTTATTAACTGCATATTTTGGGGCTAATTCATCCATTTCCACTTTTGACAGAAATCAACCATTAATAAGTCCATATATATCATAGGCTACCTTGTCCTTTTTGTGATTACTTTTATAACTCCAAATTATAGTCTAGCTCTCTAAACATTTTTTAAATTGTTTTCAGTTGGTCAACTTATGACATTATGTGCAATAAACTTAATTCTATTGTAACTTGATTGATTGTGTAATAAAGCATGTTTTATTTTGGCAACTTTTTAAATTAAAAAAAAAAAAACATCTTAAAAGAGTTTTAAAAGATAACCATACCATTTTAGCAAGTTTTATTAAAAAAAACTAGAGAATCTGATATCTCATTTCAACAAAACTAGACATTTGTTTAGTTTTCAGTGTCATTATCTACAAGTGGAGGGATGACAAGAGAGAGAGATGGAATTTTTGTGAACTTTATGAATAAAAAGTGCCTATATTTCTTCACCAGTGCTTATGAAAGCATTAACCTGTAGAGATCTATTGCTATTTAGCTTCAATTGCTTGTATGAGCAAACTGTTCTAAATGCAAATTATGGCTGCGTGCCAAACTGGCAGACAAATTGTTTGCCCAGCCTAGGAAGCGAACTTGCTTGCTCATAACACTTGGCAGGACGGTTTGAGAATCCTGATTGGGCGAAAGATAATATTTGCTCCTGCTTACAATTGCATTCAGATGAGCAACGAGTGAATCATTTAATGAACAGTAGAGGTACATTTCCTTCATCTGATGTTGAAGAAAAGTCATGAACTTTCTTTCTTTTTATTAGATTGATTTTTTTTTACATGTTTTCACCCCTACTAGAAACTGGGTTATAAGAATGGAAATTGAGCCCAGTTGAGGCATGAGGGAGGCCTGCTTGCCTGGGTCAAACAAAGTCAGGCCCCCTGGGTAATAGCTTTGTTGGAATAGTCTGCAGTCTTATACCTGTTTAAACAAAAAATAAATAAAATAACTTAAAATATAGTCTCAAGCAATCATCCTTTAAACATTTAAACAAGCAAAGCAAAAGGAAATGTCATATTTAAAAGGGATGGATTTATTTCAATGATACAAAAATGAGTAATAAATATTGAGGATTGAATCGGGAGATGGGACCAGATTGAATAAAGGCCGTCTCTGAGCCTTGAGATTGCCATGACCTTTTGTAACCTGAGATGTAGAGGGCATCATATTCTTTCCGCCTTTCCCTGATCACATGACCTGTGTGTTATGTACTGTAGTACACAATGCATCGCAATGCATCTGCTACTTACCATGATTTCTTCACACATGGTATTACAGTTTCAATGGAATTTCTGTTCTAATGCAGTAATGTTGGTGTCCCTCTCATTAATGTAACCAGGGGGGCATTTCATCAAAGGACTTGTCGGACGTTTTATCCGACAAACTGTTATAAGCTACTGAAATGCTTGCATCTGATTGGGCTGAGAGAAAATTTGTTGGATAAAATGTCCGACAAGTCCTTTGATGAAATGCTCCCCTGATGTGTTATCCTATGTGCTGTGCTGGAGTGTACAGGAAACTTTTAGTTCACAACAAAATTGTATAGTTTCCTGTTTAATTTGTTCATATCTTATCATTAATAAGTACAATGGTTGAACCATACTACAGAAATTTTATTAACAAAAAGAAAAAAATACATGATACTGGTCAAACCTTTAATTTCCTCAGACAAGTCAAATTATCTAGAGTCTCTCCAGATAGGTTTTAACGTGATGCTTGGTGATAATGTATTTTGGGTCCATGCCATCAAATTCTTGCAATAGCCTTTTTATTTATCTGGAATATCTTTCCTAGATTAATCTTATCTTACATTGCAAGCATTAAAGTGCAGCCAAACTTTGGACTCCTTTTTTTTTTTTTTTTTTTTTTGCTGAACTTTGTGAAAAATGGTGGGAAGATTTCTTTCTTTTTTGAATGTTTTTGAATTCAACCATTTACTTTACTCATTACTTTCTAGAATGATAGCAATCAAATGTCTGTGTCACATCAATTAATTGTTTTACAGTCTTGACTTTCTAAGGACATTCATTCAGTAATGTTCTCTCTCTTTTTGGGGGGGGGGGGGGGTACTCATTTCAATTCATTTCAAAGAACATTAAAGACCATCTGGATTTTACTGATTTCATTTGTTTTTGTACTTTTCATTTTTACCCTATAACATAGAATAGGATGCTTTTATGATTTTCCAGGGCCATATTTCGACAATAAATGGTTTTCCTTGGTATCATAATTTATGGATGATCTTTCTGTAGAGATAGTAATTAATTAGGTGTTTTTAAACGACCTGTTATTAAAGAATGAATTAAAATATTTGGAATGCAGTTTGCATATATCGATTGTTGCTATTTTGGACAAAGGAGTTGCTTGTCTGCCATAGCAATATCTAATGTATGCAATTAATAACAAGAAAACCTGCCTGTTTAGAGTCAAATCATCCTGTGGCCCCCTTCCATTTAAAGCTTTTTACTAATTTGCTATGTTGGAAGTAAACAAGTTGATTGTCTGACATAGCAACATACATGAGGTTGATAACCAAGAAAACCTGCCTATGTAGAGTCAAATCACACTGTGGGCCCCCCCCCCCCAAAATTTTGTACATTGATATGTGCTAAATTTGTCTTTGAAACATTAATTTTAATATCTGGATTTGTTTTGGGTTATTTATTTATTTATTTATTTTTAAAAAATAAATATTTTGTTCCTTCTTTGCAGGACAAGAAGGGGTTCCTGGAACGTCTGGATGCCGGCGAGATAGTGGTCGGTGATGGAGGCTATGTGTTTGCTCTGGAGAAGCGAGGTTACGTCAAGGCAGGACCATGGACTCCAGAAGCAACCGTAGAACACCCAGAGGCTGGTTGGTATTATCATTTAAAATAAGTAATAAATAGTAATTATGATATAAAACAGACAATGAATGATGATCATCCTGCTTGTCATCAAATTCACTGTATCCTTGTGTTAAAAATTAGTAGTATTAAGGCAGGATAGTTTAGTTTTCTACTTTGATAAAGAAAATTAATATCTCAAGAATATTTGTATAAGGTAGAATTTGTGTATGATGTTGCCTCAAATATTGAATTTATTTGACATCAAGAAAAATACCTTTTGCTTTTGCCTTTTGATTTCAAATGAATTAAATATAGGAGTATGGAAAAAAAAACACTTTGTAGTGTGAATCAAAATAAATGTAACCTGCTCTAAAGATTTCTTTATTTGTCAATTTTTGTTTCAACACGAACAGAATAGCCTTCTTTGTTTACACTTACTTTATATCTAGTGAGCAAAGTTTCCAGATGCAGTTTTGTAGATTATATCTACAAATAGTCCTCATTAATACATAACCAGTATGCAGGGTCAATTTTAAATGGTTCATCTATAAGAGATACTAGGAGAGTAAATGCTTCTATTGTAGTCCTTTTGATTATTAACCAAAGCCCAACTTTAATATCAAGTCTGCTCTTAATACAATGTATGTTATCTGAATTATGCAACCTTTATTTGATTGGAAAGAAGAGCAAACTGTATTCAGAGCAAATGGCTTTTATTCTGGTTGTTTGTAAGGGTATTAGCTGTGGTTTAAAACCTTGGATCAACCCATAAATTCCTTGTAACATTGTGTTTTGCATGCCGATCGTACCCCATACAAACATTTGTATTTTAAAAAGGGTGTGGCTTTGGTCTACTAAAAATTTGGTGTAATTTACAATAAGTCTTATACTTGGTCTAATTCTCAATTGGTCTAATGAACACTTGGCCTTTTGCAAATTTGCCTAATAGCCAAATGGTCTCATTGCAGTTTTGTCTAATGCCTAAATGAATAATTGGTCTGTTACCACTTTGTTACTGGTATTGACCAAGATGTGATAGACAAAGTGGACGTAAGATGAACTGGACATAGACGAAATGGGAATATTAAGACAAAGTGATAAATAGGCGAACTGGTTGTAGATGAAATTAAATTAGACCAGGTTGGATGATACCAAACTAGCATTAGTCAAAGTGTTTTTAGACCAATTTTCAATATACCACTCTTTGTATGAAACTATTGCAAACATACATGGCTAATATAATTGAATATTTTTTTAAAATTCTAGTCCGCCAGATCTCTAAGGAGTTTCTGCGTGCTGGAGCCGATGTGATTCAAGCATTCACCTTCTATGCCAGTGATGACAAACTTGAGAACCGTGCAAACAAATCCCTTGAGAAACACACTGTACGTATCCAAGATTGCAATCATAATAGACTGTCCTTATAATAATAATAATAAGAGCTTCTTACAAAATGTATATAGCACCTAATACGAAAAAAATTCATCTCTAAGCGCTTTACAATTATTATTATACATGTACCCTTCCAGTCTTGTCAGAATCTAGTAGAGTTTCCTCCTGTTATTCAAGCCAAATATCGTTGGTTGAGAGGAGAAGGTCGTTTTTTATTTTGCCATTTTTTTATTTCCTCAGAGTGAGAAGGGCGTTGGGTAATTTTCTCGTTCTTAAATTGGAATTGGTCATTATTTCTCATTTTTGTTCAGATATGTTATAAAAGATGTATTATTCATTCATAAACCAAACTTTTCCTTCTCGTGAGCTCCCGAAAAGGTACTAAAAACATGTTTTAAACCCCACCCCTCTCAAAAAATTAATACGCAATTATCTCGCAAACGCAAACACAGGTAACGACCTTCTCTTTCTCAACCAACGATATAGCGATTTTGTCATTCACTTTATAACAGTTCTGATTCAAACAATTCCATGTGTCAAACCTGTCCCAGGACAGAGCACCTATGATTGTGATGACATTCGTCTATTTTTCTATGTGCTCCATAAAGCAAGATTTGGTCCTAAAAAAACTTTGTGAAAACATGTGGTGACTATATAAGAGTTCAGCATTATGTAAAAATAGGAGGGCAAAATAAAGGCTCTTACATTGAAAATATGTGCTGTGAAAAAATCGGCACAAACTAGCAAGATGATGTCATCAAATGAATTTAGTTCATCTCCAAGTTGATTTCATCATAAGATTTGTTTGCCCTCTAAGCCCTGTGATGATAAATCTGAATGTTCTCTTACTTCCTTTTTTTTTTCTTTCAAGGGAGCTTTGATCAACCAGAGGGCATGCGACATTGCCTCTGAAGTAGCTGCTATTGGCAATGGGAATGGTCCTGGTCTGTTTGCTGGTGGTGTGTGCCAGACACCAGGATACCTCTCAGGTGGTACCAAGGAATCTGTCCAGGCCATCTTCCGCAAGCAGGTCGATGTCTTTGTCAAGAACAAAGTGGACTTCCTCCTTGCTGAGGTAATGTACAAAGCAATCACAGGTTGTGTTTCACCAAGTCGTTCGTAGAGTTATAAATGACTTTGCGAACGACTGGAACATGTTCTTGGTTGTTATCACATTCTCAATCGTTTAGCACAATCACTGGTCACCAGTCGTTTAAAAAGTTGTTCGCAACTTACAAACAACTTGGTTACCACCGTGGACTATCTTCTTCTCGGCTGCAGAGTTTACGACACAGGAGACGTGCGTGCCAACTTTTCGTCGAGATCACATGGCCAAGATCTTGGGGGGGTGGGCAAATTAGCCTGTGACATGTAGCGTAATATTAATAAGCTCCATCTAAAATAATTTTGTGATATGTACTTGAACAAATATTTATAACAACAAAGTTTAATTTACAAATTGGCTAGTGAACTAAATTTTATCATATTTAAACATCTCTGTTCTCAATCGACAACCCAAGTTGATCCAATTGTTTGAATTTTTCTTCATTGATTCATCATGAGAATGTTCTCTGTTTTCAGTACTTTGAGCATGTTGAAGAGGCTGAATGGGCTGTTGAAGAATTGAAGAAGACTGGTATTCCTGTAGCTTGCTCACTGTGTATAGGACCAGAAGGTGATATGCATGGAGTATCGGCAGGAGACTGTGCCGTCAGGATGGCAAAAGCTGGTAAACCTCTTTTATTTCATGTACATTCACTGTGTTTGCATCAACGTGTATGATGGGACTGTATTCTAGTACAATCGTCTGATTTCAGTGGGTGATCATTGCTGATCACACTATGAAAAATTCACTTTTGTTTGTGTATTTTTCATGTGGATCGGTTTAAAACAACTGTTTTCATTCAATACAAGTTTTCTTTGGCAAGAGAAGATGTGTATTATTTGGTGAAAATCAATTTTTTTTAATTAGCATTCACAACAAAAAAGGACAGCAGTACAGAGTGCTGCAATCGGCTGATTGTTCTAGAATAATGTCTCATAATGCATTACAATTAAAAATATGTATATAAATAAATGCTGATAAGGGCCTATTCTCAAAAACATCACTTTACTTTAAGAATAACAAATAGAAAGAACGACTATTCAATCCTTACTTTTAAAAGAGTATGGATTTTAAAACTTTCGTAATGGTTATTTAAACAAATTTGGCAAGTCGTTCTTCGTGAATATTTCCACTTTAATGTACATGTAGTCACAAGTGGGCGAGACACACTCTGGCTACTGCATTGTTTCATTCATCTGCCCTCCAAAGTCAGTCATTGGTCTAGAGTTTACCACCTATTCTAACTTACGATCTTTCCTAGGTCTGCCCTCCAAAGTCGGTCATTGGTGTAGGGTTTACCACCTATTCTAACTTATGATCTTTCCTAGGTCTGCCCTCCAAAGTCAGTCATTGGTCCAGGGTTTACCACCTATTCTAACTGACAATCTTTCCTAGGTCTGCCCTCCAAAGTCGGTCATTGGTCTAGGGTTTACCACCTATTCTAACTTATGATCTTTCCTAGGTCTGCCCTCCAAAGTCAGTCATTGGTCCAGGGTTTACCACCTATTCTTAACTAGACAAGATCTTTCCTAGGTCTGCTCCAAATCAGTCATTGGTCTAGGGTTTACCACCTATTCTAACTTACAATCTTTCCTAGGTCTGCCCTCCAAAGTCAGTCATTGGTCTAGGGTTTACCCCTTTCTAACTTACAATCTTTCCTAGGTCTGCCTCCAAAGTGGTCATTGGTCTAGGGTTTACCACCTATTCTAACTTACAATTTTCCTAGGTCTGCCTCCAAAGTCAGTCAGTGGTCTAGGGTTTACCACCTATTCTAACTTACAATCTTTCCTAGGTCTGCCCTCCAAAGTCAGTCATTGGTATAGGGTTTACCACCTATTCTAACTTACGATCTTTCCTAGGTCTGCCCTCCAAAGTCAGTCATTGGTCTGGTGTTTACCACCTATTCTAACTTAGGATCTTTTCTAGGTCTGCCCTCCAAAGTCGGTCATTGGTCTAGGGTTTACCACCTATTCTAACTTACAATCTTTCCTAGGTTTGCCCTCCAAAGTCAGTCATTGGTCTAGGGTTTATCCCCTCTTCTAACTTGCGATCTTTCCTAGGTCTGCCCTCCAAAGTCAGTGATTGGTCTAGGGTTTACCACCTATTCTAACTTACAATCTTTCCTATGTCTGCCTCCAAAGTCAGTCATTGGTCTAGGGTTTACCATCTATTCTAACTTACGATCTTTCCTTCGTCTGCCCTCCAAAGTCAGTCATTGGTGTAGGGTTTACCACCTATTCTTTACTTACAATCTTTCCTAGGTGCTGACGTTGTTGGTATGAACTGCCATTTTGACCCGTGGATCAGTCTGAAGACCGTTGCTCTCATGAAGGAAGGTCTGGAGAAGGCGGGAATAAAGAGACATCTTATGATCCAACCTCTTGGTTTCTCTACACCAGACTGTGGCAAGCAGGGATTCATCGATTTACCAGAGTTTCCATTCGGTGAGTCCATGAGGCTTCTTTGAGTCTTCTCAAAGGTTACTTGAGGTCAAATCTTAGGCCCACATTCTGCTATGAAGACTGAGTTTGAATGCGTCGTAAGTTCGTACAAAGCTATTGTGCCCGGTTGTGCTATCCTTTTGTCTGATGCGGATTGCACAATAGCTTTGTACGAACTTTGGCGCATACAAACTCAGTCTTCATAGCAGAATATGGGCCCTAGAGTTTTGCTGGCAAGACACTTGAATCAAATAATTTACAATATTTGCTCCATGTTCAACTAAACTTGGGTCATACATGTGTAGATGCACTCAGGAACCTTCATGTTACAGTGTCATCGAATGTCATATGGTAAGGTCAAAGGTCATTTTATTTCAAACGTTCCAAGTTTACTGGCAAGTTTATGGCAACAAAACTTTGTTGATAGATGCACTAAACGAAGCCGCAACATCATGTTGTGGAGCCGTCGTAGGTCTCAAAGAGGTCAAAGGTCATTTGAGGTCAAATTTTAAAGTATATTTGCAATAATCCGTTATGAAAAATAACTTTGCACCCATTGTTCCCTTTTCGACTAAACTTGACAAGTCTTTAACACCACATCAACCCTGATACTAACTGAAAGACTGGAATTTTTCATAATTCTTGTGATTATTTTTATCAGGTTTGGAGCCCCGTATCGTGACCAGATGGGAGTGCCATCGTTATGCCCGTGAAGCCTACGACATGGGCATCCGCTACATCGGAGGCTGCTGTGGATTCGAACCATACCATATCCGTGCTGTATGTGAAGAGCTTAACAAGGAGAGAGGATTCTACCCCGAAGGAACACAGAAGCACGCCCTCTGGGGTGACGGCCTTCGTCAACACACAAAACCATGGGTCAGGGCTAGGTGAGACATTTCTTTGCATTTCAAGTCATCTCCATTCTGTTCTGTTTATTACGGTTTTTGGTACCTTTTTATATAATTTTTTTTTTATAGGCCTACAGGTATGTTTCTTTTGGTCATTTGTTTTTTTCAACAATATCTGCCAAGGACTTCCTGTAAGGTTATATTTTGTTATAACGTGCAAGATGTGTAATGGAAATTTGTGGCAAAGATTTGAGAGTCAAGATTTCATCGAAACCTGAATAACTTTATGCAGTCCACCCTCATTATAACAAGGTGCTTAGGAATAGTGCAATTAATTCATTATAACAAAATCTTGTCATTGTATCCATGTTCATTACAGTCCAATCCAGTTGTAATAAGCATGGATAGAATTATTTAATTCTCTACGATCCACATTTCAAACATGTACGCATGTGGGTGTGCACATTCGGGAATGCCCATTCTAGTTTAACAAGATTTTGCTTTAAAGACAGGGGCTCCAGCGTTCATGGGGAGTAGATCATACTTTGTTGACCCCAGACTTCATGAAAAGCACTGGAAATGCCTGTCTTGAAGCTAAATTTCTGGACCACAGCAAAACAACCTGTCCCACCCCCGACAGCTTTGGGCATGATCAGGCTAGGGAAAGTGAGATTTTATGTCTTCCCAGATGGAGCGATGGGTGGAATATACAAGGCATTACATAAGGTGATAAAAATCAGGTGACACAAAACACCTGTTACTGGGTATATGTCAAATAACCCATGGTAGCTCACAACCTACTGTCTTTAACAAGGTAATTGGTTGGTCCTAAGAATCTCAATATGATGTGAGTGGACTGTAAAACTATAACCACAGGAAAAGTAATCATGCTAGGATAGTAGAAGATATCAGTATTACTTATGATGTATTTTCCTCCTGCAGGGCCCGCCGTGACTACTGGGAGAACCTGAAACCAGCCAGTGGCCGACCAGATTGTCCATCCATGTCCAAGCCCGATGCCTGGGGTGAAACCAGAGGTTCTGAAAACCTTGTCCAACATGTCTCAGAAACAGACGACTCAGAACTCAAGAAGTTGTACCAGCACGAGAAGGCTTAGGACAATCCCACCATTATGAACTAACCCACCCATTGCCGAGAAATGGCCATAAGATGACCTTGTCATGCCGTTGTTTTTAATGGCCCATTTTGCATCTCGAGTTTTGTTGTGACCGTTGTCAGCAAATGTGAAAGGATTTATTGTTATTGAAATGACCAAGATATAATACTGACACACAAATATTATATCAGGAGTTTTTTTCTCTTTACATCTCTTGTATGCTAATCACAATTCAACACTTTGTACAGGTTTATATAGGTGAATTAGCACTTTATGTGTTTAAATAATCCACCAAGTTTTTTTATACCCTTTATAAACATCATGTTATGTGCTAGTGCTTCCAAAGACAAATATAAGTCTTGTATTTTTGTTTGATCACGTGTGATCAGATCAGGAATACAACTCATTTGAAATAGTCCTTTTGGATTATATTGTTTTCAAGACCATGTACCAAAGACAAGTAAATAATCCTGTATTTTTATATTCTTTTTTTTTTTTTTTCTTGTAGAGTAGATTTTTGATGCTCAAATTAAGATTTGAAAGTCTATTGTAAATTCAAAATTTTTGAAATAATTTACACAATTGAACTCTAAATGTTCTTAGAGGTGATGCATTATGGAGACTTGTAAATGAAATTTATCAAGTGCAAATCTCATGTTCATGTAGAAGCAGTTCTTGTTCAAAGTTTTGTTTATATTTTTCTGCTGTCTATCCCCTACATTTCAATGATGGTAATATTATACAGTTAATGGACAAGAATCGTTTTGTCCCTTTCAACTGTAGCAATGACACTCCAATGAAAAATAAAGCAAAGATTTGAAACATTTCAAAGTTATACTTTGTCATTCTCATGTATTTATTCGAGTACAAGAGAACTTGTTTATAAAACAATTCATATTTTCGATACAGTGAACTCCCATTATATCAAGGTGCTTGGTGGAAAAGCCAATCACCTTGTTATATGGGACAGTGAGCACATATTCAAAGGTGGATGAATGGTGTGTCCAAGAAAGCAGACACGTCATTGCGAAATTTGTGTCAAATAGCCCAAGAGAGGAAAACTTGGAGAGGTTTTGTCCATAGGATTACCAGAAGTTAAAGACGACTTGATGGCACCCAACACCAAGCATATTTTATTTGAAACAGAATTGCCTTGGCACTTTTGGCACTTGCTCGTAATAATGGGAGTTGACTGTATGGTAAATCTATATTAGAAATTCACTACCTAAACCAACGCTCAACATTAGCATGTGCCCTGTTGCCCAGGGCAACCAGATTTTATCCTTGGGCAACCAAATTTTGAAGAAATGATCAAAGTAGTTGCCCGAACTGGGCAACCACATTTTTTCGGGAGACTAATGTAAGAGCTTACATGACGGACTAAATGTATTGGGCTTTTGACCCTGTAAACTACAAATGTAGGTTACATAATGAGTTCATTGTAAATCACATTTTATGCCAAGTTTTTTACATAAAAATGAAATATTCAATGTTGTCATTGTTTTTGATTTTCCGGCAGGGCAACCAGATTTTTCATTCGTGCAACCATTTTGGAGGAAAATCAAAAAATTTGGTTGTCCTTTAGGGCAACTCCTAAAAAATGTTAGTGTTGAGCGTTGCCTAAACATATATTTATGATTAATTTACATAGGTACAAACTAGTTTATTTTAAAGGGCAATGTATTAAAACAGCTTCTTGGAAAACATCAGGATTACATAAGGTCAGATATGACCAAGGAAATTCCATTTTAGCAATGAGAGAATATTGTACAACATATACATCTACAGTATGATACAAAATTCCCACTTGGCAAGGTATTGAGAATAGACTTCTAAACGAACAAACATAAAAACAACTAGAATTTTAATTCGTCATGGGGACGAATTAGGTGGTCTGTCTTTCAGTACACGTTCATATAAATTATGTCCAAATTGCAATGATATTGATTGATATTGATTGATATTTATTTACATTGATAATATGATCAATGATAGAATAATAGAATCAAAGAAATACGTAAAAGATGGTATAGAAAATGAAGCAAAGAGGAAATACACTGATGTGATATATGCGCTCAGTACAAAGCAATAGTTATCCTCAATAGGGTTGTGTACATAAACTACTAAAAATTGCATTTTGACTAATATAAAAAGTAAAATTTATTTTTATTACATTATTGGCTATGTTTGTGTGTTGAAATCGACGAGGAAGACATTCACATAAAAAAAAAAAAGAAAGAAAAAAAAAAAATAAATATGTAGACACACCGGACTCGAACCCACGCGAGCCACGGTCTTTTGATTATGAGTCAGACGCCTTACGATTGAGCTAAAATCCTATGAAGGATTACACGTAAAACGAAAAAATTCCAGACGGCAAAAACATTTCAAGTACGGCAAGTTTATAAGTCATGATTCTGGAGTCTGATTTAAAAAAACGTATGATATGTTTAAGAAAATTTCCTTGCCTACAACCTATCAAAATTATCAGAGAAAATGAAGCAGAAATGATGGAGGAATGGTCATTTCAGGAGGGCTTGCAGTTTTATGTTTCAACCAAAAGTGCTTCGTAATAGAGATTGCGTGCAAAATGAGCAAAAATGACATGCCTTTATATATTGCCATTTTTGGACAATGATGCATTGTTTAAATGAAAAATTAAGGTCACGTACCCGAAAGCGGATATCCTCAGCTACAACATATTGAAATTTGGGCGAAAATCGACCAATATTTACAGAGTTGGAATCAAATTTGCATAAATTTTATGACGTCATTTTCAAAAAAATGAAATTTTGAGTTTAGGCGCCATTTTGATGACGTCATAATGTTTATAATGGGTAAACAGCCCATGAAATCATATCTACAAACTCATACTGAACATGTTCATTAAAAAAAATTGGGTGTTCGTGGACTATTTTTCGAGCTATAGCGAATTTTGTAAAGGCATTTTTTTGCCCATATTTGGCCTATGAAGAGGAATGCGCGCACGCGCGCGAAAAAGTTTGCGGCTGTAGTTGTCCTTATTATCGGTCGTATCAAGTTGAAAATCGGTATCAAAATGTTCAGAATTTAATGCTCTATTAGAGTGGCATAATGAAAAATGGCGATTGAAGGCTGCCGTTATAGTAAAACGCGCAATGACGCGCGCGCACCCATGCGCGTAGCGCAAAATTTTGAAATGCTGGAAATTGCTGAAACGTATGCAAACTTTGATACTAGGTCATTTTGAGCATTTTGAAATTTGACGCGCACGTACGCGCGCGTCATGACCTTTAGAGGAATTTTGAAATTATAACTTTTTAAACCCTTGACCTTAAGTTACATTGATGTTAATATGAGTTATTTTTTATTAATCGTTTACGATGTTATAAGCAATAATAAATTTTACAAAATGGCGCCTGGATGACGTCATGTTGACCTGATGACCTTAAAAACTTCGATGCACGTTTCCAGAGGTGACATCCATAACTGAACATGAAAATGAATGAAATTGACTTAGAAGATTTTGAGATAGAGTGCCAACAAAATATTGACTATAAAAATAAATAAATAATAAAAATAATAAAGAAAATTCTGACAAAATTAAGAGGTGATCTGTCAAAGACAGACCACCTAATAAAAATAATAAAGAAAATTCTGACAAAATTAAGAGGTGATCTGTCAAAGACAGACCACCTAATAAGTATCATGGAAGGTTGGTGGAGGGGGCTTACTACACTGTATTACAATGAACATGACAGATCGGACATTTTTTCTCTTTTTAATGAATTGTGAAAAGTTAACTTGAAACTTGAACTCCATAGTTTGGGCCAAGACGTATCCTATAAGGTTTGTTTTTCTGAGACATAAAACAACGATTACTGATAAGCTAATGCATTTTTACATATGATCTGATAGATGTACTTTGGAACATGCAGATGTTATTTATCTTGCAGTTCACATCACGCTAACTAGTTTAAAATGAGGTACGTTATCTTTTAGAAACAGTTCTATTTCTAATAGTTTTAATAGTTCATTTCAATGTTAATTTTGAGTGTCATCTATTCATACATGTATTTGAAAAATTTAATACGTGCATGCATTGTGCCAGGTATCAGAGTGGATAGAACAACTACATAAATTAATTAGGGTTTGCTGTGTTTAAATCAGTTTTTATGTATACATTGGATACTTGACCAATAATTGGGCCCACTGAAATTGATCACGGTAAAATATATACAAAGGACCGGGACCTTGTCGTATCAGACCTCTTAATAATAAATTTTCCTTGTATTTTTTTTTTTTTCACAGTATTACAGGCACACCTTTTCCCAACAATACATAAAGAGCTAAAAAAAATTCATATACATGTAAAATCTAACATACAACTTACATTTCATTACAGTCCATTTTCATTGTCACAAGTTGCTTACAGGGCCAAACCAATAAATTGTTGTAACACACTATGGTCATACTGAACACATTTTTTTTTAAAGAAAGATTGAAAATGCCTTTTTATAAGGAAATTTTGTTGCCATATTTAATATAATAGGAGTGAACTTTGTAGAATTTCAGAGTGAAACCACAAATAATTCAAAGAGCAAAATATGGGTGCTCCTTATGTGGCAGCTTATCACTGACTATATTGATTTTAACACTATAAACCTTGAAACATTGATATATATTCATTTTGACTTTTGATAATTTAATCTTAAAATTTATTATACAAACAGAACTTTAAACTTTATGGTGAACAAACTTGAATGGTTACATTTTACGATGTCCCAGCCGGCGAGAGATTTCAGTTGGGGTACCAAGCTCCAGATTGAAGCGGCTGTATGGATGCGCATCAAGCTGGCCATGTTGAGGTGTGTTTGTTGGATTCAGCACAAATTCACCTGCACAATGATAGAAAGAGAAATACACATTTCTTAAAGGGATTAAGTAAATTTGTGTAGGCATGATTCAGTAAATTATTGATTTGTCATGTTTATGTGGTAAAGTAGGCCTAACGTTCAAATGGCTGAAATACAGTGTAAGGGCAAAAAATGTAAATAAGGTTTTCCAAAATTTGATCTTATTGAGATAAAACCATACCTGGGTACACATAAGTTACGACTGCAATCTATGGAGGGAAAGCTATCTGGTACTTCTGGTCACTTGTACATTTTTTTTGTCATTTTGAATCATTCACGATGCTTGGGGAAATTAATTTCTCAGAGTGCCCTCTTGACAAATTATTACATCCGCTGACAGCATGTAGAGTACAGCTCAGATTTTTTAAACTCTCCACAAAATTATCCTACTACAGGTCATAACTAAACCATGTCCTGTGTACCAGCCGGAACAAAAGATTTTTCACTATAAGTGAAAAATCAAAAGTACTTTAATTTGATTTTGTGAACTAGAAAGGTCCTTTAGATTCGTAAATAATAAAGATGCAGCTTGTCTCAATTATTTATAGTTTTAATTGTATTTGATCAGTTCAAATTAATATTTTGCACATTACCGTAGAAACATTTTAAACAAGTTTGATTTCTGACTAGCCCAAGAATTTGGGCAACTATTAGTATACTTCCTGTGAAGGTCTAAAGAAGGGACTTTTTTTTTAAATGCTATAAACTTGGCATTTAAGAGGACATTGACGGATGGAACATTTCTTACGTTCAGCTGGAGTTGGTCTCATTCTCTTCTCTTCAGTAGATGCCCTCCTGTGACCTTGAGGGGAACAAAAAAGAATTGATATGGTTGACGGTTATCAGAAAATGATCTTGGGCAATTAATACACATGCTTGCTCTTTTCCTATGGAATGTAAAATCCCAAATGACTCTTTAACAATAAAATAAGATTAAAAATTTTCCGCAAATTATAATTATTCATTAAAATGATATTATAAATCCATGTTGAGTTCCAATTAAGATATCGAGTTCAGGCTTTCCTGCACTTTTCCTACTTTTCTCAGCTAGCATCATTACATTTATGTATTTTATACCGTTTACGTTTCTTGATTTTCATTGCCAACTGTATGTAATTTTGACAAAAGTATGAAATTATGCAACATTTGGGGCGATTCCATACTGTTGTTGTTTTTGTCTCTTTGTTTTCTGTATTATTTTTGTGTCCCGTACGACACACTACTATTTTCCATTTCAATTGTAAATGATGTGTAATCGAGCCAAGTTAAGTGTTGGTTATTTTGCCCCTTCATGTACTACTTGAGGATCACCATCAATCAAGAAAATATTCTTTTATTTTCATACCCAAAAGATGTAAAATGTTGTCAAAATGTCCCGTACGAGACAGCATGGAATCGCCCAAATTTGATATCAAAGAAATGAATGAGTAAGAAAATATACTTCAATACACTATAGGATTGAGTATTCCAAAATTAAACCTGTATCGTCAAAGTTTGAATCATTTTATGACAAATTTCATAATGCATGTCAATATCAATCAATGAGGTATCAGCTCACGATACATATATCTCAACTGAGAAGCTGCTTTTTTTATCCTAGAGATGGCGCTCTTTCAAATCAACTGACTGATACTGTGGACACCTGATATAGGGCAAGTCGATGCTATATTTGTTCCCAAGGTGGTGATATTTCGACTTTTTGACCATTTTTGTGTCAAGTGTGTCAGTGGGTTTGTAAAGGTATACATAACGTGTCAAATATCACCATAAAGGATATGAAATGAACTTAATGCCAATGAGGTCAAAAAGTAATTTCAAGGTCATGTGACATCACAAGGCTCATTAATATTCAAGAAAAATATAATAAAATGCATTAAAAATGCTATTTTCAACCATTTTAAAAAAGAGGTTTGTCATAGGAGTACAACCAAAAATGATGTATTTTCTGTTTCTGTATTTTCTTGGATACCTCTAGTAAAAATATGACGAACCTAGCAAATAGCTCTCCATATTTTAGACTTAAAAAATTCAGGTCTCAGAAATTGTCTCACAAAAGTTACCGAGCTGATGTAAAGTCATGCATTTTTGTTACTCACCCTCCCACCTTTAGAAATGAAACAAAATAAGTGTTTTTTACATTTGTGTTTTGTATTATGTTTCGTTTGTTTTATCAGAGAGATTTTAAAATGTGGCTACGCCTTATAATTAGCTACACCAATTTTTTAATGAAAAATATTATAGGGAATAATTGTCCTGTGTGTTACACGACATATTTTTTAAAACTTGACCTTGCCAGAAAAATTGAAGTTGTATTAACGTTAAAATATGTCCTTACAATGTTTATTACATGTTTAAGAGGATAAGACTATGCAAATTTAGATCTACCTTTTAAATTCAGAGTTATATGTGAACAAAGTCAAATTTGAAAACACCATTTTTTTCTGGTCCCGTTTGTTACGGACAAATAAACGATCATAAATTAATTATGAGTTATTCAAATATTTTTTATGTTTTCGTTGAAGATTCTTAGTACCTTCAAGAACATACCTAAGGATTGAGATTTCATTTAAGATTTTTCAAACAAGCCCTATTTTTGGCTCTGAATGTCCAGTTTGTTACAGCGCAAAATAGCTTGGACTTGCCCTATAAAGATCACTAATAAAAGAAGGTGGTGTCTTTAATTTGTTTAGCTTTGTTCATTTTACTTTTGAGAAGATACCTGAATTGCCTTTTTTGTTATAATAAAATCTTTGTATCCATGCTTGTTACACCAGGAATAGGCTGTTTAAACACTTACTTTCTGCAAATGAGATAGGCATCTCAAAGTCACCTCCTGCCCCTACCCCACCTGGTCCTGCCTGTCCCCCTCCATCTTGTAAAGAGTCCATGCTGTTCACTGTGATGGATTTCCTTCATACAAACCAAACAATCTTGAACATAATGAACATAGTCAGATAAATCTTGTTTTTGGAGTTTCATTCCAAATTCATAACTTCATAAACTAGCACATCAATGATGTGGTGCTCATCCGGCATCTCGCAAAGAAATAAACACAAGTTTTAAATTTCGCATAAATCAACATAAATTATTTTCTTGTAAAATTTCAAAATTCTGTGTAGTTTGGTGAGCCTCATGTAGCTCTACTAGATGGTACCAAAAAAAAAAATCAAAATCGGTCAACAAATAAATAAGTACAGTATTTTTTGTTGAATTTTTTAAAATGTGCATAAATTAGCACATCTAATAAGTTTCAAAATTCTGTGTGGAAGTTTTATATCCCCCACCTAGTGCTATCATATAGGGGAGACTGGGGTAATTATGACCTCCTTTTTCACATTTCCTATTTTTCCCATTCAATGAAAAGTCCAATGAAATTCTAAATATGTAAAAATACAGTCGGTCCATATACCTATAATATACAAAGGAAAGTATAAACCTGCTACTTCTAGTTTGCATATTAATTACCATCATGTTAACAACTTTGCGGGCCATAATTACCCCACGGGTTGGGGTATTTATGGCCCCTATTGTAATGAATGTATGAATTCAAAGATATGCTAATTAATGATGGTAATGTATGATAAATGTTGTTGGGTATTCCTAATACACTTATCAACCACCAACAATGGTTTAATCAATAATTGGTTCAGCCTAAATGTTGAAATTTTGCAATCATAGCAATACATATATTTATGTACAAAATCGTACAAGTTAATGTCCCCATCTACGCTTATCTGCGCTTATACACTGTTTATGCATTGGGGGCCATAATTACCCCAAATGACATTTTCAATTTGATCCCCCTTTACAGCTCTACTATTGAGGATATTCAGGTGGAAGTTTTTCTGTTGTGTTTTTTAGTTCCTATTGTTTCAGTTTCAATTAAAATTTCATCTTAAATGATTTCAATTAACGATATCACAACCAAAGAAAAAAGCAGACTTGCCACTTTCCGACGAACAGAACTGTAATTGCCGTACATTTTAGGCTCCCTAAGCAAAAAATTTCATGTAAATGGCTCATTTTTCTCATATGATAGTAGGAATTTAGCTAGGCATGTGTAAAAATTAAATTATCATTGTGTAATGCAGCAAAGAATTATAAGCTCTCAAAG
This sequence comes from Paracentrotus lividus, assembly GCA_940671915.1. Classification (NCBI taxonomy): domain Eukaryota; kingdom Metazoa; phylum Echinodermata; class Echinoidea; order Camarodonta; family Echinidae; genus Paracentrotus; species Paracentrotus lividus. Next base: position 39,121,394 of record CALNVZ010003425.1, on the reverse strand, counting down.
ACAAAGGGGCCATAATTACCCTGGGGCCATAATTACCCAAGTCTCCCCTAAAGCAAACAGAATTGAAATTGATCAACAAAAGAGATCAATGAAAGAGAAGAAGAGATTTTTGTGATTAATGAATAAATTTTGCATAAATTAGCATAAATAATTTTCTAGACAAAATTTCAAAATTCTGTGTACACCTTTGGTGAACCTCATGTAGCTCTACCAGATGAAACCAAAAAAAAAATATCAAAATCGGTTAACAAATAAAGAAGTATTTTTTGTGAATTTTGAAAATGCACATAAATTAGCATATTTAATGAGTTTCAAAATTCTGTGTAGAATTTTTGAATCCCCCACCTGGTATATAAAGCAAACAGAATTGAAATCGGACTTGAAATGACGAAGAAGAAGCATTTTGAAATTTTCGATGGACAACGGTCACCACGCCACGGCATAAGCTCATCTGGCTCTTCGAGATGGATGAGCGAAAAACGATGTTTGGCTATCAGATTTTGTACTTGTGTTTACATTGTATGGAGAAGTAATTTGAAAGGGTGAAATTTCTCACCATTGTTCTCCAAATTTAGTTGTATTTTTTGTTTTGTTTTTTATGTTTTTTTATTGTTGTTCAAAGACAGGCACTTGCCGATATGTATACATACTTGTATTAACAATTAAATTTTCATCAGAAGTGGATTATACGCCTTTTGGAATGAAACTTTTTCAGCTTTGTTTTGACTTATTATAAAAATAATCAAAAAATGTTAGTTTGACTCTATTATGTACTTTTGAACAGCAAAAGACCTTATCCATCTCCACATTTTGAAAAATCCATGTTGTTCCCTGTGATAGAATTCTTATTAGTATTAGCCAAAGGAAAAAAAAAGTATCATATATCGGTTAGGCAAGGTATTAATTATTTCTTTGGAAGTGTATGGTAATAATTGTATAATTAACAACAGTTGGGTCGGGGTCCTAGTGCTCAGCCCTGCATATACAGTCTGTGTAAAAAAAAATGGTACAGTCGGGAACAAATTATTTAGGTATGAAATCTTCTCAAATGATGTGTGTATGTGCTACCGACTAAAAGCCAAAAGATTCTTCTTGTTGATGCACTTTGTTTTGTATAATTTGGTTTTGTAAAACAAAAGTTATGCTAAATTTTGTGTGGCAATAAGCTAATGGAAATTGCACAATCTTTTGTTTCGGTGCGCTGAATTCATGGCTATTATATGCGAAACCCATAGAAAAGCATGTGCAAAGTACATTTTTTATTGATTATAGAAATCTCGTCATATCTCACGATCTATACTGCACTAAATGGGATGAAAATAATTGCAGAAGAAAGCCTGATTTTCCATCTTTATGGAGATATCAAACATTTTTAGAATGTGATTAATTTTCATACTTTAAAAAAAACTTTTTCCACTTGTACCATTTTATTTGACACAGACTGTATATTCACATAAATTACATATCATCAATACCTGAGTAACCTGTTCTGGAGTAGGCCTACTGACTTATACATTGATCTTCACAATAATGTCAAGCCATTTACATGTATGATGATCAAGAGCTTTAGTTAAACAGCTGGTGCAATTAAACCAGCTCATAATCAGTCGATTATATTGGGATAGTCCATTATGAAACAAGATGTTACCCAGTGGTTGGTTGGTTGGTTGTTACGTTTACTGGCTATTTTCCATCCGTAGGATGATTTTAGCCAGGCAGTTCAGTTCCATTGTATCTACAAAAGCAGTTTTATCTACAATAGCAGTTTATATACTATCAGTTTCATTACAAACTTGATATGCATACATGTACTTGACGTACTGGTACAGTTTTTATACAACATATAACAAATATTTGTTATTTCCTGAAATAAGATCTTTTTGTATGAAAGTCACTTACCTCCTCAGTGAATCATACATTAACTGTTGGTATGAAAGAAAAAAAGAAAACATTATTCCAGACAGGATTATACAAATGTAGACATTTACTTTGTTGACAATTGCTCTATAAGACTTTATTTTGTGAAAGATGAAGGCTTACAGGTACCATACATGTAGGTCCAGCTTTAGGGCAATCGATAGGAAAAGAGTGGGATCCAGGGCTGAAGCTAATAAATCTAAAATTAGTTGTGCAAAGCAATATTCATCAGAGCATATGCTAATGATATTCTTGCAGTAAAATTAATTAAAAATTAAAAAGCATGTGCAATGGCCATGGAAGAAAGTCCATTGATCTTATTTTTTTTTTTTTCAGTTTAAAGTAATTTCCAAGATAGGCAGTAAGGCTATATCCGATAATTTACCTCATAGAGACATGCATATCACGGTACAGTGTATATACAAGTAATTAGAATGGAATACAGCATGTCCAACTCACAATTGAAGATTTAAAACTTTAATCTAATAACAATTGCCCAATGGTTTTTGTTGAAAACATAAAATGTGCAACTAAGGAGGGTTGTGGTTTTCAACGAAGAAAAAAAAAAAAAAAAAAAAAAACACCTGATTTTTTTGCTGGTTCAAATGAAAGAAGATTCTGCATTTTGCAAGTCTAAAGATTGGCTTTAGACTTGTTAAAGCGGTGCTGCACTAGCTCTTGCTTATCTAATCCGATGAATTAGCCCTATTTGGAGAATATCAGGCTTTTTCAAAATAGAGTGCTAAATTGGGTGAAATCTAAAAGCCCAAGTGATCATGCTGGGCTTTTTTTCAAACTTGAGCTACATGTAGTTCTGTGGTTTTACCTTGAAATTGTTATGCACTCGTCTGAAACCTACCTGTGTATGCAACATCCCATCATACACATATTGGGCTCCTTTGTGTAGCTCGATGTCAGGTCAGAAAAATTTGAAAGGATTTTAAAATTGCAGCTAGTGCCCCCTCATCCACCTGGCAAGTGAGCTATTTTTTTTAGCTTGAGTTAGTGCAGCACTGCCTAATAGTGTTCCGCATACTTTTATGCATACCTGGAGCTTCTGGTGTTGCCGATTTCTCTCCACAAGTTTCTCGTATGCATCATTGTATTTCTTCTTCATTGTCTCCACTTCTCTTCTCAATGCTGTTTATTAATGAAATGATGATCTTGATATAATAATATGATGAAGAGTAAGTAACCAAAAAAAATGTGTACGTGTAGATAAAATGAGTGTAAATATTATACAGCTCATAAAATATGTCAACTGTAAAATATCCTCAATATGAATAACCAGTAAACCAATGATACAAATGTGTGATTTTGCTATATGTCCAAATCTGATAACTGGCCTATATATTGACATGTAGCTTATATATTTGTAACTAAAAAGTAAAATCAATCAAGACAAATTTGTCCGTGGTGTAGATGTGTGAATTTCTATTTTTACTGTAGCAGGGGGAATGGTTGTGATCTATTCCTCATTCCTGTGCTATAGTGTGAGCAAAACTACTCCACCGAAAAGTTTACTTGGATCTCTCTTCCACCTCCTTGCATGAACTTACCTGAAATTTGGGACTTCAAACCTGAGATAATACATGTAAAGGAAACATATACACAATACAGGTACATTTATTTGTATGTGTTGTTTAAGTTCCAAACTTGCGAAAGCACTTTTTTTTTCAAAGTTCACCCTCCCTAAATGAAAATTTAATGATATCATAAAAGACTGGATATATTTCACTAACCTTTTCAAAATTTAAAAGACTTGCATTAATTATCAAAGAATTAAAATAGATGATAAAAAATAATCATCCTAGAAGTTGTAAATGAGGTAAATTGGTACAAAATTATAATTATACAATCATGTAGGCAAATGGGATAAGCTTTTGATATTGTGAAAATATTTTTTTATCTTTTTTTATTTGTTATGTACAAATTTTATTCTTAATTTATTCATTGATGTATAAATTTGAAGGATACTAGTAACTTCAGTCTGTGTTCTGTTTAGAAGTTGTTCACAATACTGTTCCATCTGTGTATTCCTTTCCTTAGCCTTCTTAGCCACATAATCCTGATAGGTCCTCTCCTGATCATTCTGGAAAATTAATAAGGGAAATTCCATGAAATATCAGCCATTTTTCCCCCAAAAAAAAGAAGTCTGTCTCCTAACTCAATTATTTGATTTATCACCAATCTAATGTCACTGATGTTCATAAATGACAAAGGTCTTTCAAATTCAGTTATTTTCATTGACTTCTTCAAGATCTGTAACCATCATTAAAAATGTACATGTGGGACAGGGGACAATAAATTTCACTAAAATGCAAATTACACAAGATTCGTTTAATATCTCTTATTATAAATTCCACTAAAAGGGAAAAGATGAACAGATTTTCATATTCCAGAAGCTATGAGATATCTGTGCGGTTACAAGGGGGTGAAAGGACCTTCGAAAGTTTATCAAACAAAACGTAACATAACTAACCGTAACGTAACTAACCATGTTTTTGGTGTTTCTTTAGAAAAATAACAAGCTATTCATGAAGTAACATATACCACATGACTTTTCAGCTCATCAGCAATAACACGAATGTCACAGGAAAATTTAGGGACAAAGTCTGTCCCCCAAAAACCATGTCCACTTTTGGTATTAAACGTAACTAACCAAAATTTAGGTTCCTGTTGTCACTTATTGAAACATGCCTCACAATTCTGTTTGATGATGTGAAGTAGGTTATATCTAAAGGTATTGACACTACAAAAATTAAAAAAATAATATCAAAGCGTCTTCATGTAGAAGGCAACCTTAGAGGACAGCGTATTATAAAGTGTAACAAAACTAATCATTTCTTTTTAATGGTGACGTAGACCTAATCGAATGACTTGCCAAGAACAGACACAAGACTTTAAAAATTATTCAAGGGATCAATTAGTTTCGGTAGAAGTAGCGCTTTGGATTTTTAACTACTTTGCCAGCTGAAATAAAATTGAGTACATATTACAGTCTTAGATTATTAATTTAGAATATGGAATGTATTCCAAGTTTATTTGAGCAAATTTGATCCAGAAATAGCTGAAATATAATGTGAAATAGAAATTTTCAGGATCATGGACTAGCGAAATTTGCAGCTAAATGAAACCACCGCAAAATACAGTAATTAATATTGGCTTTCATATGTCTATGTTCACATCTTCAGTAGATTAGATTAGCATGGGGTGTTTGGTTAGATTGACATGGGGTGTTTGGTTAGATTAACATGGGGTGTTTGGTTAGATTAACATGGGGTGTTTGATTTGATTAGTATAGGGCTGGTTTGGGGGAGAATTGTTAACATGTTACTAACTTTTTTCTATATTCATACCTTCAGTAGATTTGATCGGATTAACATGGGGTGTTTGATTGGATTAGCATGGGGTGTTTGGTTAGATTAACATGGGATGTTTGATTTGATTAGTATAGGGCTGGTTTGGGGGAAAATTGTTAACATGTTACTAACTTGTTTCTATATTCATACCTTCAGTAGATTTGATTGGATTAGCATGGGGGTGTTCCATTGGATTAGCATGGGGTGTTTGATTGGATTAGCATGGGGTGTTTAATTGGATTAGCATGGGGTGTTTTATTGGATTAGCATGGGGTGTTTGGTTAGATTAACATGGGGTGTTTGGTTAGATTAACATGGGGTGTTTGATTTGATTAGTATAGGGCTGGTTTGGAGGAGAATTGTTAACATGTTACTAACTTGTTTCTATATTCATACCTTCAGCAGATTTGATTGGATTAGCATGGGGGTGTTTCATTGGATTAGCATGGGGTGTTTGATTGGGTTAGCATGGGGTGTTTGATTGGATTAGCATGGGGTGTTTGGTTAGATTAACATGGGTGTTTGATTTGATTAGTATATGGCTGGTTTGGGGGAGAATTGTTAACATGTTGCTAACTTGTTTCTACATTCATGCCTTCAGTAGATTTGATTGGATTAGCGTGGGGTGTTCCATTGGATTAGCATGGGGTGTTTAATTGGATTAGCCATGGGTGTTTTATTGGTTAGCATGTTGGTGTTTGGTTAGATTAACATGGGGTTTTGGTTAGATTAACATGGGGTGTTTGATTTGATTAGTATAGGGCTGGTTTGGAGGAGAATTGTTAACATGTTACTAACTTGTTTCTATATTCATACCTTCAGCTGATTTGATGGATTAGCATGGGGTGTTCATTGATTAGCATGGGGTGTTGATTGGGTTAGCATGGGGTGTTTGATTGGATTAGCATGGGGTGTTTTGGTTAGATTAACATGGGTGTTTGATTTGATTAGTATATGGTGGTTTGGGGGAATTGTTAAATGTTGCTAACTTGTTTCTACATTCATGCCTTCAGTAGATTTGATTGGATTAGCGTGGGGTGTTCCCATTGGATTATGCATGGGGTGTTTTGATTTGAATTAGTAAGCTGGTTGGAGGAGATTGTTAACATGTTACTAACTTGTTTATTATTCATACCTTCAGTAGATTTGATTGGATTAGCATGGGGTGTTTCATTGGATTAGCATGGGGTGTTTGATTGGGTTAGCATGGGGTGGTTTGATTGGATTAGCATGGGGTGTTTCGGTTAGATTAACATGGGTGTTTGATTTGATTAGTATATGGCTGGTTTGGGGGAGAATTGTTAACATGTTGCTACATTGTTTCTACTACTTCATTGCCTTCAGTAGATTTGATTGGATTAGCGTGGGGTGTTCCATTGGATTAGCATGGGGTGTCTGATTGGATTAGCATGGGGTTTTTGATTGGATTAGCATGGGGGTATATGGTCGGATTAGCTTGGGGTGTTTGGTTGGATTAGCATAGGCATGTTTTTTGGGGGAATTGTCATCATGTTACTGACATGTTCTATATTCTTATCTTCAGTAGATTTGGTTGGATTAGCATGGGGATGTTCCATTGGATTAGCATTGGGGTGTTTGATTGGATTAGCATGGGGTGTGATTGGACTAGCATGGGGATGTTTGATTGGATTAGCATGGGGTGTTTGATTGGATTAGCATGGGGTGTTTGTTTGGATTAGCATGGGGGTGTCTGATTAAATTAGCATGGGGTGTTTGTTTGGGGATTTGACCTTATATTACTAATTGACTTGTTTCTATATTCACATCTTCATTAGAATGGATTAGGAAAGCATGGGGGTGTTTTATTGGATTAGCATGGGGGTGATTGATTAGATTAGATTAGCATGGAGGTGTTTGATTAGATTAGATTAGCATAGGGCTGTTTGTTTGGGGATTTGACCTTATATTACTAATTGACTTGTTTCTATATTCACATCTTCATTATAATTGATTAGGTAAGCATGGAGGTGTTTTATTGGATTAGCATGGGGGTGATTGATTAGATTAGATTAGCATGGAGGTGTTTGATTAGATTAGATTAGCATAGGGCTGTTTGTTGGGGGATTTGTCCTTACGTTACTAATTGACTTGTTTCTATATTCACATCTTCAGTAGATTTGATTGGATTAGCATGGGATGTTTGATTGGATTAGCATGGGGTGTTTGGTTAGATTAGCCTGGGGTGTTTGTTTGGATTAGCATGGGGGTGTTTGATTGGATTGCTAATGGGGGTGTTTTATTGGGATTAGGCATAGGGTGGTTTGGTTTAGATTAGCATGGGGATGTTTTATTGGATTAGCATGGGGGTGTTTGATTGGATTAGCATGGGGGTGTTTTATTGGATTAGCATTGGACTGTTTGTTTGGAGATTTGTCATCATGTTACTACTGTACTCGTTGAATTATTAACAGTATATTAATTTTCAAGAATTTCGAGCGAAGATCGGCAGGTGCGAATCTAAAAACAAGCAAATATATGGGCATGCCTTATTTATATATTTGGAGGGTTCAGTTGTGTGCTTATGAACATGCAGTGCAAATTCAAGAACCTGTGAACATGCTTTTGAGGCCGCTCAGCGCGAAAATAACAGCGAAAACAGTAATTGACTTGTTTCTACTTTCATATCTTCAGTAGATTTCATTGGATTAGCATGGGGGTGTTTTGGGGGAAAATTGTTTATCATTTTACTAATTGACTTGTTTCGATGTTCACATCTTGATTATATTTGATTGGATTGGATTAGCATGGGGTGTTTGATTGGATTGGATTAGCATGGAGTTTGATTGGATTAGATTAGCATGGGGGTGTTTGTATGGGGATTCGATATCATGTTACCAATTATATTTCGAGGGTTCAGTTGTGTGCTAATGAACATGCAGTGCAAATTCAAGAACCTGTGAACATGCGTTTGAGGCCGCTCAGCGTGAAAATAACAGCGAAAACAGTAATTGACTTGTTTCTACTTTCATATCTTCAGTAGATTTCATAGGATTAGCATGGGGGTGCTTGATTGGATTAGCATGGGGGTGTTTTATTGGATTAGCATATTCTAAATTTATATTGTTACGAATTGTGATATTTTGGAGTCTAACCTTCTTGATACAAATAGTGGATTAGAGTACATTACCTGGTAGGTCCAGAATGCCAATGCTCTTGAGCAAACCTCTAGAATTATTTCAGGACGTTGTCCAGCTAACACCATTGATTTATACTGCTCAGTTGGTGACAAATCGATCCTGATTACATCAAACTTCCCATGAAGATTGGTATCACCTTAGAACAGAATTTAAATTAAAATATTCATATCAATAGTATGTATGTCTCTTTTAAGCAATTTTACAATATAATTAATATGATAACAATACCAGCAACTGTATTGTATCATGTGAAAATGTATTTAACAAAGTGATAAAAATGTGAAATGTCAGATACTACACATGTAGATCACATGCTACATTTATATATCCAGGCCCCTTGTTAAAACAGAACAGGTCTAATTATTAATTTGACTACTCTGTTAGAAGAAGAATAATAAATGAATATTCATTTATCTTTTCAGGACAGGGTTAAAAAAATTCTATACATGTAAAGTGCCATTTAAATCAACCATGGATCAAAACTATTTCACGTCAACCCTTTATTGTAGCTTATAATATTAGGGATTTCAACAGAGCCTGAGGTAAAAAAAAAAATTCTACTTTCAAAGTTATAAAATATGACAAGATGAATCAATTAAACCAGCATGATGTGGGTGACATCATCTTCCTGTAATAGTAAATATGAAAGAAAATTGTGAACTTACAAGCAGGACAGACAGATTTTTTGTTGAATTCTTTGGCACCATGCTCATCACAAAAGATATCTGAATACTTTCGGTCAAAGAAACTTTAACGTCAGATGTACAGCAAGATCTAACATTAGAATCTATATATCAAGACTCACCTCAAGATCTAATTAAGGTCTATCTAAAAAGAACAAAAAAGTAACTCCCTCATTTATAAAAAGAGACTTGTTGAAGTTTTTAACAAAAAAGTTTGAGAGGAACAACTTGGTAACAATGGTAGGAATGCTTGGACACTGATTGACCACATGAATAAAATGAAATGGATTTTTCAAGTCATGCATGAATAAGCTCTCAGAGTGCTAAAATTGTCACTTTTTACTTAAATTGGTTATTTTAGCTTTTTTTTCTGATGAAATCAAGCAAGTCTCTCTGTTAGGATCTAAGTACATAAAATCTATTTTGTTTATTTACAACAAAAAATTGCATATTGTTGATTGTTCTATAATTGTTAGATCTACATTGTAAATACCAGGTGTAACATTAGAAGTTAATAACATTACATGCAACTTGTTGCTCTAATTAGTTAAATTATAGTCTAGATATCAAACCAGATTATAGATCTAGACTCTATATCAAGTCGAGTGAGCACTTTAAGATAAAGAAAGAAATACTTAAAATTCAATGCAACTTCATAAATAGTCAATCTCCATATTCTAGAGTCTACTAAACTTAATACAAACGTCAGATGACCTTTGTTCCGACTTTAATTAAGACTATCAAAGTTAAATCATATCACTTATCTAGCAAGAAAATAAATCTGTAGATCTACATCTACACAAAATCAATTTGACTTTTTTGTAAATTCATTCATTGACTAAGAAAGCTAATCATCTTACTTTTAAAGCAAAAGTTATAAGACTAAGACCTATACAGCTAAGGCCAAGGTAAGCCAAGCTAAATCAAATTAATTCAAAATTCTGCTGCCTATGGAAGAATGGAAGAAGGTCTAAAATCGATTTCAATACTTTTTATTTTTGACATCAAATTTAGTGCGTTTAGAAAATGAATTCTGCTATTTTTATGTAAAATATAATTTTTTGTAAAATGGGCACTCATTTTATTTTTGGACGCCCCCTGCTGTAGGGACCTTATGCAGCAGAGATGCACTGCCAGACATTTAGTTTTGTAAATATGGGGTTCTTTCTCATGTTTTCCAATACTCAGCTGCTGGTACCTCGTTCATCTACTCAAAATCCTGTCAGCTGCCTGACTATAGGGTCTAACAGTTAGATCTAGATCTAGCGTTAGACTCTAGATCTAGACTTTAGATCTTGACTCTAGATCTACTAGATTCTATGGCTAGATTCTAGATCTATGCCTGGGCTCTGTTATTTGAGCAAATGAGCTGAAACTGGAATGGAATTTAAAAACAGACTTTTGTCTGCTGACAATAGATCTTACTAGATCTAGATTCTAAATCTAGAGCACACCAAAGTCACAACAAAGATATGGGGCAAGTCCACGCTATTTGTTCCTGAGAAGGTGATTTTTCTACTTTTTGACCATTTTTGTGTCAAGTGTGTCAGTGGGTTTGTAAAGGTATACATAATGTGTCATATATCACCATAAAGGGTATGAAATGAACTTAACGCAAATGAGGTCAAAAAGTCATTTCAAGGTCATATGACGTCACAAGGCTCATTAATATTCATGAAAAAATAAAAAATGCATTACAAATGCCATTTTCAACCATTTAAAAAAAGAAGTTTGTCATAAGAGTACATCCAACCCCCCCCCCCCCATCCTACTCCTAGTTTATCGGAGCTGGACATTCTGCACCTCTTGCTTGAAGAGGTTTGCAGAGGTAGAGTTGACAAGTTCTTCTGGCAGCGTTTTCCATATTAACCTGACAGAGTCTGGAAAGAAAGACCTCTGGTAGACATTGGTTCTTGCAAAGGGTATCTAGAACTGCCGAGTATGTCCACGGTATGGTGTTAGTACTGGAATTAAGTATGTCTGGGGAATGTCTATATGCCTGTTGACAATGCGGTAAATCATCAACATCTTGTGCTGCGCCCTGCGCTCCTGAAGAAGTTGCCATTGAAGTTGATGGAGCATTGCTGTTACGCTACTGGTACGATGGTAGTCCCCAGTGACAAACCTGGCGTAACGGCGCTGAATCACTTCCAGTCGGTTGATGTTGGCGTGAGTGTGAGGGTCCCAAACTATGCTAGGAGGGGGCGTAGTAGTACAAGATAGCACAGCGTCTTCGTCTTTCTTGGGCAAGATCTGATGTTCCGCCCTCAGATCTGATGATCTGATTACCCACCCTCCCACCTTGATGAAATGAAACAAAATATTTTTTTCTTACATTTGTGTTTTGTATTGTTTCTTTTGTTTTATCAGAGAGATTTTTTAACAAAAGATGTTGCTACGCCTTGGGTACACCAATTGTTTAATAAAAAATATTATAGGGAATAATTGTCCCGTGCGTTACTGTCCCATGTGTTACTGTCCCATTTGTTACCTGACATAGTCTAGATCTAACTGTTAGTTTTTAGAACTTGAACTTGAACTTTGCCAGAAAACTCAAAGTTGAATAACGTTAAAATATCGTCGGCTTGGAGCCAGAAGGGCGCTATTGCAGATCAAGGATGTTCCGTTTGGAGCCAAAAGGGCGCTATTACCATTGACTTTGTACAGTAATAGCGCCCTTATGGCTCTCAACGGAACATCTATAACATGCAATAACGCCCTTATGGCTCCCAACAGACGATATGTCCTTACAATGTTTATTACATGTTTAAGACTAAATAAGAGGATTATGACTCTGCAAATTTAGATCTAACGTTAGGTCTAACACTAACAGTTATTTTTGAAATTCAGAGTTAGATCTAAGTTAGAATCTATAGAAGTCTAACGTTAACATTAAGGCCTAGCCTAACGTTAGGCCTAGATCTAGATCTAGTCTATATGTGAACAAAGTAAAAATTTGAAAACACCATATTTTTGCCGTCCCGTTTGTTACCGACGAATAGACTCTAACGTTAGACCTAACATTAGGCCTAACGTTAGATCTAAGTTAGATCTAACAGTAACAGTAGTCTTGATAGCTGACAAATGTCCATAAGTCTTTCCAGTCTTGGCAGACTGCGCCCGCTTTCCGTTGACAAAAATGTAAACTCCGTCACCTTCATCGCCTCTCGATGATGATGATCCGCTGGAATTGGAAGATGAGCCTTTGGACAAAGTCCACATGCTGGCATGTGCCGTCGACGACGTCATCAATTAGAGTCTAAATGATCATAAATTATTAAATTATGAATTGAGTTAACGTTAGGCCTATTACAACTAAGTTAGGCCTAAAAATCTATTTTTAATGTTTTTGTTGATTTCTTATTCTTAACTGTTACGTTACAGTGTTAGGCTTCAGGAATCCTTGCCAAAGGATTGAGATTCATTTCAGATTTTTCAAATAAGCCCTATTTTTGGCTCTGAATGTCCCGTTTGTTACCGCGCAAAATAGCTTGGACTTGCCAACGTCAAGTCCCTTACTAAGTTAGGCCTTAGGCCTAACGTTAGCTCAGCTAACGTTAGATCTCAAGGCCCTACTGCAAATAATGTCCGGCTGACGCTGAACTACCGGCAACGGTATCTCTTTTGCCCCACCACTGGCCGCCTGCAGGCGCAGGCCCTGAACCTGTGCCCGGTGACTGAGCTGACTGAGGCGAGCCCACGACCACGTTAGTCGATAGATCTATGGTAAAAAACATAGTTTAAGCCTAGATTTATGTAAATTCAGAAAAGGATACGGGAGCAAGAAGTCACCCATGCATTTGAACTAAGACTTTTTCTGCATTTTCGATAATTGCAAACCATATCCTCCATTGCAAAAGTCAGCAAGACAGCAAGCTTTATCGAGCCTGCGCCTCTCGTTGTCGACATGTCCAGAAAAAAATTAATTGATCGATAATTAATTCGATATCGAATATAAAAAGGGCGTTTCCTCGGAGGCAACTCGAAACTTGCCCCTCCTACCCAGGGAGCAAAACCCCATATTTTTGAAAAAGCTGACATGTCGAGATATAAAAAGTTGTCCTATCTAGGATGGTTGTATGGACCCTAACCAACATCGCTAGGGCGGACAACTCTTCAGATCAGCTGCAGGAGGGTCCCTACAGGTGGGGGCGTCCAAAATAGCCGCCCCTTTTACAAAAATTAGTATTCTGACCACAACTGGCTGAAAAAAAGTTTTAAAAAAATTGAGCTTGGTATCAAATTAAAGATGATAAAATTTCCTACAATTTGGTATTATTTTTAATAGTAATAATATTCCGTAAGGGTAAAATTTTAAATGTTAAAGTTGATTTTTTTTTTCATTTTTTTCAAAAAATTAATTTTTATCTTATTATTGTTTTACCTCATGTAATAATCATGTCAGGATCTGAAGCGCGAAACTTTTCAGAAATGTGCCCCTATGCATGGACAACAGTATGTGAAAAAGACAAAGAAATTCCCGATTTCAATAAAAAGATATTAAGCCATAAAGTTATGATTGCAGTATACGGAAAAACAACGTTTTTGCCCCATTTATGTGGAAAACCCATACATACACGTGTTATACCCTATTACAGCACGTGCATATGTATTACAAGGCGTGACCTAACAATTTTATGAATATAATTCATACAAGTTTTCATGAGGGTTAATAAACAACGCTATGATGGACTAATTATCTAGTCTATTGTGAACAGGGAGGGGGTCTAGAGTACGAGGCCCATGGGGAGGGGAGGGGCGGCAGGTGTAAATTTTTAGTGTAAAAGGTTAGATAATATTATTATTATTTGTTGTTGTTGTTGCTCTAGCCACATCACTTTGCCCCGGCACGGCTTCATTTTTTTTTGTAATTTGTTTGTCTCCGCTTTCACTTTTAAGGAACCGGGATATATTTCTGTCGTTCCCCAAACCATACCCCGGATTGAAAAATAATTTTTTTTTAAAGTATGTCAACCCCCACAATACCAATTTTTTGCGATTTTTTCCCCCTTCTAATTTTGGGGCCCCTTTTTGTTTCCATGATGCTAACCAAACCCCCCTCCGTCTTACCCTCACGAAACGCGTTTGATGTGTAGAGTTGTTATTGTTCTTTAACCTAAATCTAGGTTTGTGGTTACAGACTTAGGTCTATTGTCTGAGAGAAGGTTCAAAGTTTATTTTGATTGGGGTAAAAAAATTATTTTATTAATTTTTACACCACGGAAATTTCTAACTTCCAAAAAATATATTTTACAATCCCAGCAAAACATAAATGACAAAGAAAAATAAAATATTGTTACCATTTACAGCCTTGTTATGAAGGCTGAATTAATAAAAAAAAAAGTGATAACAATTGAGGGTTTAAAGGTTTTTTTTTTTTATTTCCTTTGTTTTTACCATATACCGTGAAATAAAATATTTCAATTTTTTACCAGCCATGCTTTTTACTTCAACCTGCCAACTCCTCCCCTAGGCAAGGGACCTAAACCTTAAACCTAGATTTAAATTAAGGCCAATCAACCCTATACCTCAGACGCGTTTCGTGGCGTAGGATGGAGGAGGCTTTGGTTAATAAAAAAAAAAGGGGGGCGGCATCCCATTAAGTAGGGAAAAAATGGCAAAATTTACCTTATTGTTTGGGGGACCGTCCAAGATGTAGCTGAAGTCCCAAAAAGTAAAAGTTAGGAAATAAAAATAAGATTTAAAGCTGGAGCAAAATAATATGGCTGGAACTGAGAAAATGATAATAATAATAATAATAAAAACCCAAGCTTTACGACCAATAGCGTATTGTGTACACATTTACAAAATAAATCATAGGTTTTCGTGGATAGCTTATATGGGATGATTGTATAGACTCAAACCAATATTTCTCGGATTGTTTCGATAGGCCAGCTGGAGAAGGGTGCATACAAGCGACACAGTGGAGGGGCAGGGGGTACAGTGCAACCCACTTTTTCAGGCACCACAAATGTGCCTCTTTCAATAGTTATATATAGTGTCCCCTTTTTTAAAGTTAAAAGTGCTCCTTTTATACTTTAAATAACCTTGCAAAATTTTCCATCTAAAATAGGGCACTTTAATACTAGAATGTGCCCATTTTTAATTTATTTTTTAAACCCAAAATTTCTCTCAACCTCGCATTAAGAGGTAACAAGCAAAATATTGTTTAAATTAAACAAACTTCCGCCTGCTGCTATAGAGACAAATATATCTTACGGTGGGGGGGGGGGGCGGGGGTCTTTCGAACCCCTAGAACCTGCTGCTACAGATAAATATATTTGAAAGGAGTCACCCCACGAGACCGACGGCCAATAAGACAGACATTAGCAAATAAAGGCCTATCTAGAGCAAAGAGGATCACGAGACCTACAATACACAAAGTTGACCCACAAGTCCGAAATTAGGCAAACTAGGCCCATGAGACCGACAGTACTGAAACAGCCCACTAGACCGACAGGGCAGAAATTGAGCTCACAAGGAAGACCCTATCCAAAACAAGCCCCAAGAACGACAGGAATATATAGGAAAGTATTTGTACAGGGTGTCTCACAAGTATAATTTTGTCAGGGATGTTATGTATCACGTGGATGAAACACGTCTTGGGGGCACGATTCCATGCCACCCCCTATCGGATACAGTAGGCAAAGGGGGACCAAAAAAACAAACAAAACAAAACAAAACAAAACAAAAGGAAAAGAGGGAGGAAGGGAAACAAAGGGGATGATAAGGGGAAGAAAATTCAATTCAATTCAATTCAATTCAATCAAAAAAGGTGGGGAATGGCAAAAAACAAATAATGAACTTAGGAGGCAGGCCAGTAACCGGGGGGGGGGGAGGGTTGGGGGTTGTCTAGGGGTTCGAAAGAACACCCCCCCCCCCCCACCGCTTGATATATTTGTCTCTAGCAGCAGGCGGAAGTTTGTTTAATTTAAACAAGATTTTGCTTGTTACCTCTTAATGCGAGGTTGAGAGAAATTTTGGGTTCAAAAATAAATTAAAAATGGGCACATTCTAGTATCAGTGCCCTTTTTGAGATAGAAAATTTTGCAAGTTTATTTTTAGTATAAAAGGAGCGCTTTTAACTTTAAAATAGGGGACACTATATATTACTATTGAAAGAGGCACATTTGTGGTGCCTTAAAAAGTGGGTTGCACTGTACCCCCTGCACCTCCACTGTGTCGCTTGTATGCACCCTTCTCCAGCTGGCCTATCGAAACAATCCGAGAAATATTGGTTTGAGTCTATACAATCATCCCATATAAGCTATCCACAAAAACCTATGATTTATTTTGTAAATGTATTACACAACACGCTATTGGCCGTAAAGGTTTGATTTTTATTATTATTATTATTATCATTTTCTCAGTTCAGCCATATCATTTTGCTCCAGCTTTAAATCTTATTTTTATTTCCTAACTTTTATTTTTTGGGACTTCAGCTATATCTTGGACGGCCCCCCAAACCATGCCCGGAGATTGAAAAATAAAAAAGGTAAATTTTTCCCTACTCAATGCGATGCCGCCCCCCCCCTTTTTTTTTTTTTTACCAACCAAAGCCTCCTCCATCCTACCCCACGAAACGCGTCTGAGGTATAGGGTTGATTGGTCTTAAGTTAAATCTAGGTTTAAGGTTTAGGTCCCTTGCCTAGGGGAGGAGTTGACAGGTTGAAGTAAAAAGCGTGGCTGGTAAAAAAAAATTGAAATATTTTATTTCACAGTATATGGTAAAAACAAAAACAAAACAAAAACACTTTAAACCCTTAATCGTTATCTTTTTTTTTTTTGCTAAAATTTAATTCAGCCTTCATAACAAGGCTGTAAATGGTAATTATCGTTTATTTTTCTTTGTTATTTATGTTTTGCTGAGATTGTAAATTACACTTTTGGGAAGTGAGAAATTTCTATGGTGTAGAAAATTAATAAAATCATTTTTTTTTTACCACAATCAAAATAAACTTTGAACCCTCTCCCAGACAATAGACCTAAGCCTGTAACCACAAACCTAGATTTAGGTTAAAGAACAATAACAACTCTACAAATCAAACGAGTTTTGTGAGGATAGGACTAACGGGGCTTTGGTTAGCATCATGGAAAACAAAAAGGGGCCCTAAAATTAGAAGGAAAAATAATCGCAAAAAATTGGAATTGTGGGGGTTGACATACTTCTTTTGTTTTATTTTTCGATCCGGGGTATGGTTTGGGGAACGACTAAAATATATCCTGGTTCCTGAAAAGTGAAAGCGGGGACAAACAATTTTAAAAATTAAAGCCGGGTCAAAATGATGTGGCTAGACTAAGAGCAACAATAACAACAAAAAATAATAATATCCAACCATTATGTTTACTGTACTAAAAATTTACACTTTCCGCCCCCCCCCCTCCCCATGGGCCCTGTACTCTAGACCCCCTCGCCGTTCACAATAGACTAGATGAGTAGTCCATCATAGCACAGCGTTGTTTATTAACCCTCATGAAAACTTGTATAAATTTTATTCATAAAATTGTTCGATCATGCCTTGTAATATATATGCACGTGCTGTAATAGGGTATAACACGTGTATGTATGGGTTTTCCACATAAATGGGGCAAAAACGTTGTTTTCCGTATACTGCAATCATAACTTTATGGCGTTATATCTTTTTATTGAAATGGGGAATTTATTTGTCTTTTTCACACACTGTTGTCCATGCAAAGGGGCACATTTCTGAAAAGTTTCGCGCTTCAGATCCTGACATGATTATTACATGAGGTAAAACAATAAAAAGATAAAAATTAATTTTTTGAAAAAAATGAAAAAAAATCAACTTTAACACTTAAAAATTTACCCTTACGGAATATTATTACTATTAAAAATAATACCAAATTGTAGAAAATTTTATCATCTTTAATTTGATACCAAACTCAATGTATTTAAAACTTTTCTTCAACCAGTTGTGGTCAGAATACTAATTTTTGTAAAAGGGGCGGCTATTTTGGACGCCCCCACCTGTAGGGACCCTCCTGCAGCTGATCCGAAGAGTTGTCCGCCCTAGCGATGTTGGTTAAGGTCCATACAACCATCCTAGATAGGACAACTTTTTATATCTCGACATGTCAGGTCCACCCTACTTGCTCCCTAGGTATCCTCCTTGCTTCCGAGAAGAAAAAAACTATTTCAACGAAACCGTGTTGATATTTACAGGAAGGAATCTAAGTGATAATGTTATATTCTGAAAATGCTACTTGATGCAATAAACATACTTTGTAAAAAGCTCTGCTTCTTTGTCTTTCTGGGCATATATTATGTTTCGCACGTGGTTGTCTTGAATAAAAACATAAACATACGAACATTTTGCACACCCAAATTGCATCTTTTGAGAACAGTATATAGGCTACATCTATATCTGGAATAATCAACTGAGTTTGGTTGACGGGAATCAGTTTTCTATAAGGCGTTTCATGAAGAAGGACTGAACATTGTTAACCAAATATTTGGAGAAAACGGTTAAATTTGCCCCTTTGAATTATGAAAAAAATAAAAGTGTGTCCAATAAATTCTGCTTTTTAAATACAATGGTATTGTAAATGCTTTTGTGAAAAATAAATGGAAATATGCTTTTTTGAAAAACTTTTCAAAGTTAAGAACACGGAGAAGAAACAAGACAGTTTGAATACCTAATATGAGAAGTAGTCAAGTACAAAAGTTGAAAACTAAATCAATATATTGGGATTATGTTCAAGAAATAGACCAGTTTGTGAGCACTTGTTTTCAAATATTATGAGATTGAAGAAAACGAATGGTCGTAAAATATACACTGCCTTTAAATGCACGATTGAGGTAACACCGAGTTTTTTTCAATTCAAGATGTTACATAATATTCTACATTCTAATGATAGATTATATAAAATGAAGATAGTCAGTTCAAACCAGTGCTGATTCTTCAATTCACTTTATTGAAACTCTATTCATCTTTTTTATGAATGTGATTATACTTTCAAACTTAGGCAAGAATTTGTTGAAAGAGTTTGAGACTTATTTGATCTCAAATTAGATGATGTTACTAAGAAAAGAATGGTGCTATACAGTACATGTATAGGCTTCATTAAGGACTGGAAATGTCCACATAATGTTATTGAATCATGTGACCATGATGTTGAAAATGTGTATAAAAAGTAACAAAACAAGATACTTTGAAAACAATGATAACAATTAAGCCATATCGATGGCTTAATTGTTATCATTTATTTCTCATAATTATAAGATATGTTGAAGCTACAATTTTTAATTGCAGACAAAAGTTTTTTTAAAATCTCAACAAATTCATTATAAGAAATGGTCCCCACTTGAAGATCTCATTTGAAATAATCTTGATAATTACCTTAATTTACAGCATACTGCATTGTGCATTACACCGAGTGAGTAAAAAAAAAACTAGACACCTAGAAAATGTAAATAAAAAGAAAACCTATTTATACACCCCAAATTATTGTACATATTCTGAAAGAGTAACTCCTCCCGCATCTTATGATACCATTTCTGTATGGTTTATGTTTACGCTTGGATGAACTCAGCGCATTGTTTGCAAACAAAGTCATGTAAATTTCGAATTGTGCAAAAGTGGGGGTAGAATCAAAACAACAAAAGCTGTCAAAAAAGCAACTCCATCCTGATCAAAATAGCATAACTTTTTAACGAAAATGTTTTGTGTTAAATAACTTGGAAGGGGTGTTGTTACACCTAATGGCAACATTTTGTGTGAAAATGAGATATATAATTATTTAGTGCTACAGCCCGATATTCCGCGGGTCCTTTAGTCCGCGGGTCTGATATTCCGCGGGGGGGGGGGGGGGGTGATGTTCGTTATTCAGAAGGTTGGAATACTCCAAAGGTTCGTTATTCCGAAGGTTCTTTAGTCCGAAAATAAAATAAGGTTCGTTAATCCGAAAATGAAATAAGGTTCGTTAGTCCGAAAATGAAATAGGGTTTGGTAGTCCGAAAATGAAATAAGGTTCGTTTTTCCGAAAATGAAATAAACTTATTTTAGTAACAAAAACGGTGGTGTAATTAAAAAATAACGGGATATTATGCAATAATAGTATCAGCGGAGGATGGTAATTTGTGTATTTCTAGAACGTCATTCTACTCGTTAGGGATCAAGTCATTCGTCCTTAGATTAATGGTCAGATGTTTTGTCAACTCATCAAAGAAATACTCATGCCCCCTCACGTCATCCGGCCAACAGACATAAGGTCTACCGTCACTTAGGTACAACCTCGCTAAGAAAGGTATAACCTCATCTGGGATGTCTTCAAGAAAGACCACGACTACGAACTCGGTCTGGGTATCACTCACGTGGTCCATGGCCGTACGGAACTTGAGCATGAACCAGCGATCTTGTACGGCAGTGGTGCTGAGTACTATGACAGTCTTGTAACTGTGGCTCACCACGTAATCAACGGAATCCAAGTAATGCATACCCCACACGAGGTCTTCATCACCAAAGACGTTTCTCTGAAACTGCGGAAGCCGTTCTGCAAGAGCTGGTCGAAGATGTTCACGAATCCACTCAGCATCGTCATCGTAAAATATTACATTCAGGTCGAACTCGTAGTCATTATGATCTCGGGCATCTCGCATCTCCTTGTATCCCATTACTGCCAGTTTCACAAGATACAGTTTGTACCTCAACTGCCATCGGTTGTGATACCCAATTGCGATGACAAGAATTAAAATGAGGGCGGCGAAGCAAGCCAAGCAAACGAGAGAAATATTAGTCCCGCATAATTCTTTTGGATTAAAGTCAAGTAAAGGCTTCTCCTGAAGAGGCACTAATGATGCTGGCGAGCAATCAGTTTCATACAACTCATTTTGAACGAGACGAAGCGATCCGTGTAACCAATGAAGAAGCCAAGATATGTCACAGTTACAATTGATAGGATTCGCTGAAAGATCCATAGACAAGAGAGATGAATAAATCGGCCTGAATGTACTATGGTCAAGACGTGTCAGTCTATTGTTTGATAACGTAATAACTGTTAATTTTTTATTGTTCGAAAATAGGTCATTCTCGAGGTACACCAAACGGTTATTATCGAGATCAATACTCGTTACTTCTTCTAATTCCTTGAATAAATCAGAATGGAGATGTTGAAGATCGTTATTCCTTAAAACTAGAAACATTAGCGATTTTAATTCAGCAAAGGTTATAGGGTGAATGTTTGTGATCACACAGGCTGTCAGGTTCAGAACCTCTAAAGCTGACAGTGATTGGAACATCCCGGGAAGTAGATCATTAAAACTATTTTTACTCAGATCTAGAGTCTTAAGACTAAATAATCCATCGAAAAAAGAGACATTAGTTTCTCGAGATATGACATTATATTCATTAAGCTCCGATTCTCTGATGTTCAAATGTTCAATGGACCTCGAAAATATAAAGGACATACTCAAATCTAAAATATACAGTTGATGGTCTGCATTGTTATTGATGGAAAAGGACGTCAAACTCGGAAGAACAAGTTCCACATGTACAATTCTGCAATAAGATAAATCGACGGTTTGAATGTTTTTAAGTTCTGCAAATGCTGTCAAGAACACTACACTGAGTAATTTATTGTAGCTCAAAGATAAGTGTTGTAGATTGTGCAATCCGCGAAATGTAAATTCGGTAATTATTGTCAAAGAATTTTCGCCTAAGTGCAACTCAGTTATGTTTGCTGTCCAGGAACCATTGTATGTGTTTATATATTTAATCTTATTGCCAGATAAATTCAATAATCTTAACTCCCGCATACCTTTAAACGCACTGGGTTCGATTGTAACTATATGGTTCCCATTGAGATTAAGTTCGTGGAGTCGTGACAGATTCGAGAAGACGGAAGGATGCAGTTCATGTATATCATTGTCTGTGAGGCTAAGTGTTGTAATGGAATCATGCAGCGGGTCGAAGAAACCTATCGGAATGGCACTGGATAAATGGTAACCACAATTTAAGTATAGAGACCTGTTCCCGTGTGAACCAGAACGTGAGATTCCAATAAATATGTCTTTTATCACATTGGCTGGTAAAGGGTCATCACCGTTTCCAAGCTTCATTGATCTAACTTGTAGTGATGCGATGACATTCTGGTCAACTGATTGGATTGGATTGTACATAAGATACAGAGTATCAACATGGCAACCGAAATTAAAAGCATCCACAGTGAGATTTTCAATGTTATTACTAGTCAAGTCTACAAGCTTCACTTTGTCACAAACGGTTATATTGATAAAGGTGATCAGGTTGTAACGTAGACTTAAAATAGGCCCATCTAAATGTGAAACCCATTTCAAAGTGTCATTAGGAATCAATGTTAACATTGAAAACTTCACGCGTAAGTTAGAAAGTTTTGTGGCCCACCTGAATAAGCCAATAGCTGGGAAAGCAAGATGATAATTATCCCCAAGGTTTAAGTGGGTTAAATGCTTGAGAGGGTAGAAAGTTGTATTTTCTATCACTCTAATGTCGTTGTAAGAAAGATCCAACTCGGTGATAAGAGGGTATCTCACAAACGAAGAACTTAAGAGGGAAGTGATTTGGTTAAAATATAGTTTTAATCCTTTAGTATCCTCTGGAAGATTTTGGGGAACAGAATGAAGTCCCCGGTTATAGCAGTCCACTTTCTTAAGTTCAACGTTCTCATCACATCCATGATAAGGAGTATCCAAATGCAATACTTTCAGAGAACCTACCGTTTCAGCCCCGGCTATGGTTTGAGTCAAACAAATGACCATCATGATGATTATCATCTTTGTACGGAGAAACATGATGACGGAATCTTGTCTGAAATTTTGAAGAGGAAAAATTATATAAATAATAACATCAATTAATTTTTCACAACAAACTCTACAATTTTCCTTTTCCTTCCCCTTTTCAAATAGCCTACTGAAACCTATTTTGTGACTGTGTCCAGTCACGAGATAGTTTTTTAGTCCTTAAAATTCATTAAAGGGATTTGGTAGCATTGTGGAGGCGCGATTTAATAAATTGTTGATTTGTCATATTTATGTGGTAAAGTAAAGTTTTCAAAATATGAATGTCGCCATTTATAAAAACCGTACCTGCACACTTAATTAAAAACTGCAGTCTATGCCAATTTGCTTTTTTTTTTTTATTTTTTTTTTAAAACCTATTTTGAATAATAAAATGATGCTTGTGAAAATAATTTATCAGGGTTTGATCTTGACATAGTATCACAAGTCATGGACTGTTGAAATGCATGGGTTGTTTTACCAAAACTTGGTACAACGCACTTTTGACATAGATTTTATAAAGCCCTGGCACTTAATCATCCGTGATTGCAAAGATGTAAATTATAAACTTAATAATGAAATATAAATTTTAAATACGAGGCTTTCAAAGTTGGGTTCCCTTTTTTTTTTTCTTGCATGTACTGTCCAAATTCCCTTCAAACTTCGCCGATTATTTTCTTTCATTCCTATTATTCTTCTAAATTGAAGTTTTGGACAGCCTTTTTAAATGATTTTACGTACGGTGTTACCGAATTAAATTTTCAATTGTGATTATACTCATGCATATGGAAACGTACGGAAAACAAAGCAAATAATAATGATTTAATAAATTGGTTTTGAAAGAATGTTAATTAATTATTTTTAAAATGTTTAATGCCATAAGACAATCCCTCTTGCATGAAAATAGGTTTATATCCACTTGGTATAACAACAGTTGAATCAGTTCTCGTATTGTCTATACCACATGGGCTAAACCCATTTGGTCTACTAACAATTTGGTCTAATTTCCTCTTGGTCTTATACATATTTAGTCCGATTCTAGACAAAATGATCAACAGGCAAAGTGCAATTTAAACCAAGAGGTAATTAGACGAACTTGGTTGTAGACAAATTGTAATTAGACCAAGTGGGATGAGACCAAACAAGCATTATAGTCAAAGTGGGTTTAGACCAATTTACCATAGATACATCGACAGAAAAGCGAACACAAATTTGTATAAAAATGTAAACTAGGCCTATTGGCAAATCTGTTACCTGAATCTTTTAATGAAGTGCAGGCCAATAGAAGCTCATAAATTAGAAGGCGTTGACTATTATCGTCCGAGCACATTCGTTCACTTCGCTTCGAATCGTCGAACGAATTTAGATGTGTGAATTTTCAGATGATTTTTTGTATATATAGGCCCCTACAGTGCGTCCCAATAAAAACTATACACTTTTGAAATGGCTACCAAATAAAAATATATATGGTTTTGGGGGAAAGGTTTATATGTAGAAAAAGCTCATATCCTTAAGGCCCGGTCCCACTGGTTGGAGGATTAATTGCGCATGAGTTGCGAATACAAATTTCGTTCGTCCGCAACAAAAGTGACAAATTTCCTCAAATGAATTTCGGATGCGTAGAGATAACATGACGGTTAAAAACGGATATTTCGCGAAAAAAAGCGAATATGGTTACGGATTAATCGCAAATCAGACGTAATGCAAACGCACTATTTGAGGCAGTCTGTACGCATTCGCTACATGTTATTTTAGTTCGGGATGTAGACGGGATAGACACGCTGTATCTCCGTTTTACGCACTGTCCCACTCCGCTGCCAAGCTGCAATACAACCGTCAGTTGCGGATATCAGCGGATAACACCGGATTTTCAGGGCATAGATTAGGCCTATGTATTTGGGGTGAATTGCGTATGTATTTCGGATGTTTCCGTTCCAAGGATTTTTGAGCTGCTCAAAAATCCTGGGAACGGAAAAACGTGCCTTGCGGATTATTGCGGACTTGTGCGGATGTCGGTCAACTCAAACAAGCATGTTTCACGAATGTTGCGGATGTTCAACGAATATAAACCAATTTTGTCCGCAGTTCATACGCAATTCTTCCTAAACGCTAGTGGGACCGGGCCTTTAACTATCATTATGACACTAAAAAGTCTGAAAATAATGCATGCTTCAGTGAGCAATGCCAACTTTTGTAAGGGAAACAAAAATGAGGCTGCGCAGGAATTCGCTATTCATTTATTATCTGCTGATGGGCCACTGTAAGGGTCAAAATCAGTAATGGCATATATAAAATCGGCTTACAAAAGTAAAAAAATAAATAAACTAAAAGTCAAAACAAAAATCAATAATATGAAGAACAAATATCACGAATACATTTTTGCATAATTGATACTTATTTCTGAATATTGGTTTATTTTTTAAAACTTTGTTAGCTGAATTATTTTATTATCAATTTTGACTCTTATATCGACCCATAAGCAGATGATATTTTATGCATAGTGAATTCCTGCACAGCCTAATTTTGTGTCCTTGACCAAAGTGGGAATTGCTCATTGAAGCGTGCATTATTTTTTAATAATGATAGTTGGAAGATATGACCTTTCAATACATATGAATCTTTCCCCCAAAAATCCTATATTTTTTTTTATTTGGTAGCCATTTCAAAAGTTTATAATTTATAGTTTTATTGGGACGCACTATATAAACCATGTATGCAACGTCTACAAAGTGAATACGTCAAAACGAAAGTGAAAATAGTTTGAAGAGTCCATAGCCAAGTTGCTATAATTTATCAGTATTATGTCAAAAACTTAATGGGCAACTTATCATTCAATTCAATTCAAAAATGGTCTTTATTCATAAACATGAAATAAATTATTGTACATGAAAAACAGCCGCAGTTGGAACTTTCACGTGTACATGACTACATGGCACATTATGAATACAATTTAAAAAATTAAAATGAGAAAAATACTATTTACAGTGATTACAAAACACATAGCATAAAATTCGGTAATATTATTAAGTGTGTGCATTAATTTTCATAAGATCGACAAGATAGATTCCATAGGCCTGACTTGAGGAGAGGAGACTGTACATACTTTTGACATTAATAAAGATAATAAGAAAATAAGAGCTTTTTTTTTTTTTAGCTTTTGTTAAGTATGTCAACCAAAAATGGCAAACTCTGTTATGAGTTTAAATTGTTGATAAGTCTGCATATGACGAAGGGATATGTTCATGCGTTTTTTCTTAGGCTAATGGGATGATTTGAAATTGATTTAGCAAATTTTATACAAAGTTTCAGTCTCCTCTCCTCAAGAGTTGGCAAATTACATATTTGGCAAGCATCCAAGTAATTAATGTATTCATATCCTAATATGATTTTACACACTCTTCGTTGTATTTTCTCGAGATTTTTGCTTTGTTCTTTTGTAAGGCTACTATGGAACACCGGAGCACAATATTCTAAAATTGGTCGTATATAACCTGCATATATTGTCACTATACATGTACAATAACGACTAGGGTACATGCAGGTAATATGGGCACCCTAAGCTCATTTGCCTAATTTGCATAAAATTGCGAAATGACAAACAGTCTAATCTTTGTTTATATGAATCAATAACTACTGCTCTAACTTTTATTGTGAAGAAAAACAATTTTCACCAACCCTCCTGTCTGCAATATTCAAATGTTGACGTCATTACCAAAGTGCCCATATTACCTGCATGTGCAGGTAATATGGGCACATGTATCTAATGTATGTTTTAAAAACTACAGTGACTCTACCGTGTCTGGATTTTGCTTAAAATGTTGAAAATAATTAACTTTAAGACATAATTTGAAATTATAAGACCCTTCAGTAAATCCTTTGACTATATATTTCATTGTTATGTATTTTGTATATTATATCCTTTTTAAATATTATTTAAATATTATTTTCATTATACAAGTCAATATAGGCCTACAATAAGTTATTTATATTAATTATATACTGTGAATATACCCCAAAATATCGTAGCAAAGAGATTGATGCCTCATCCCAATACTAAGTACCAGAATCATTTCCGCCATTTTGGATGTCCCATATTACCTGCACTAATGTTGCTGTGTCAGGCAAGCATTCAATGCCACATTGCACCCCTTCACTAAAAAAAAATGACCTATACACGCTAGTATAATCAAAATGAAACCTTTAAGCTTACTAAATATACCAAACAATTGAGGTTACCCCCTCAAACACTCTTTCACCATTACATTCTGTGAAAAATCATATTTTACATCAAGGTAAAAAAAAAGCCGTAAGTTTTACCTACCTTGTTGATTTTCAGCAATTTTCTAAGAGAAATTTCGGCATCAGATGCTCTCACGACGATATATTTTCGTATACAGTCCATATGAACAACATTATGGTGCTCACACCGGTCACCGGTCACCGGTCGACGGTCACGACATGATTTGCTTCAGGTGGCCCATATTACCTGCTGGCCCATATTACCTGCATGTACCCTATATTTATTGCCTTCTCATTTCCCCAACGACGTTTCATCCAGGAAACACACACACACACAAACACACAAACACACACACACACACACACATACACACAATATATTAACAAGTATGGAGAATCGAACTCAGTAAGGCATAATAATAATCATTACTCGGGTTTTTATTTAACTATAGTAGGCCCCTAAATGTTATTTCATGCTGTAAGCATTATATCGCTTTTGTTTTAGAGGAATGATTAAAGGGAAAAAATGATTAAGATGAATTAACAATTACTGTATATAATGTATTAGTAGTATTTAGTTTTATTGATTTGCTGCATTGAATTACAAGTACTCGTAGATTATTGAGTTGTTGTTTTGTATTAGTTAGTGTTTTACCCCATTGTATACTTATTATCTTGTAAATGATGATTAATTATGAGTGTACATGTATGGCAACGTCTCAAGCTTTAACCCTATATTGCTATACCTCTGTATGATACTCCATTATATTCCAACAATATTCTTGATCAAAATTATGTTATCTATGTTATAAATTTTGGGTGTTCCAAAATCTGTAATTCCGATTTTGGAAAGCCCCCCCCCCCCCCTGTTATGAAATCCTCGATCCGCCACTGTGGCTCCAAATAAAAATATATAAATATGGTTTGGGGAAAGGTTTATATGTAAGAAAAACTCATATCCTTAAGGCCCGTCCCACTGGTGGAGGATTAATTGCGCGTGAGTTGCGTATACAAATTTCGTTCGTCCGCAACAAAAGTGACAAATTTCCTCAAATGGGCGATTCTTTGAAAAGTGAACCTTTTTTGGAAAAAATAAAATTTGTTCTTTTTTTTTAAGCTGCACATTCATATAGAGCATTGTCTGAAGTTTCAGGAAATGCATTTTTTATTCTTAATTTTACAAATTTTTCATGCTCATTTGCATAAATAACTGCAAAAAATTTGAATAGAAAATGGTACGTAAAATATCATTTCTTTGACCCTGACTTGATTGTATATGCTGGTCTCCTTACTTTGATTATTGTATATACCCTTTTTTATTTCATTCCTTTAAATTTAAATGAAAATAATGGTGTTGAATTGATTGTTTTCAAGATAATCAACTTAAGAAATTAATTGCCATCAATGTCACACACGTGACCCAAAAACACGAAAAGTTAACGCCCCCGAAAAATCGGTTCTATTATTATTACATTTTTTTCTCCAAAGCTAGATATAATGTGCTTTGCATCTCACCAAATAATGAAGCCTGACAGCTTTAATTTAGTTATTAATTAACTTTGAAATCGGTCACACACGTGACCACACGGGTCACGTGTGTGACCAACTATGGTCATGCTTAAAAAAAGGGACCAGCCTATCGGCCATTTTTTGAAAGTGAACCTTTTGGGGACAAATAAATTTTGATTTTGATTTCAAGCTGCATATTCAAATAGAGCAATGTCTGAAGTTTCATGAACTGATGTTTTTTCGTGATTTTTGCAATTGGTCATGCTCATTTGCATAAATTAACATAAATGATGATTAAATGGAAAAACGGTAATAAAATATCATTTTTTAACCCTGACTGGAATGGATATACGACTTCCTTACTTGGATTACTGTCATTATATTATTATTTACCTCTATTCCTTTTAATCTAACCCAAAAAAAAATATGTTGTTAAATTGATTATATTAAGATAATCAACCCTGGAAAATTAATGCCCCTCAAAATGCCACACACAAGTACCAAAAACACAAAAAGTTTAGCCCGTCTTAACCATGGCTCTGGTATTATTATAATTATTTCTTCAAAGCTAGATTTAAAGTACCTTGCATCTCAACTAATATGAATCTATGACAAGTTTACATTTGATTATTAATTAGCAAACAAATTGGTCACACACGTGACCCGCTGGTGGGGGCGGTCATAAATTCTGATTATTTTCACTTTCATTGGCTGAAATTAATTATTTTAGCATTATTATGCTCCAAAATGTCTGTAATATTTTTGCGAAAAACAAAACAAAACAAAAACAAAAACAAAAACAACAAAAAGAACAAACAAACAACAAAACAAATGGTCGAAAAACAAGAAATACATAAGAAATTCATAAAAAATAAAATACACAAGAATTTAGTTCGATATCAAATTTTTCCAAGTACAATTTTAGGAATCCTATAAAGATTATCAAAACACATAATATAGCATTCCAGAAGCTGTAGTTTGTCAATTAGAACAAAAATTATGACTTCATACAATGCGTAATTAGCATAATTAATCATATAAAATATTATTATTATTAATGGAAATTAACAGTGCTTTCTTGTAGTTACATCACACACTACCATCGTGCAAATTTTCGACTCGCTCGCGCGATCAACAGCCAAGATTTATAGGGCTCAATTAGGCA
>CALNVZ010003425.1:39073579-39085791 GCA_940671915.1 Paracentrotus lividus | reverse complement strand
TCAAGTTGAACATTTCTTTGAAAAGGTAGTTGCTCGCCACAATAAAGAAAATAAAGTGAAAAACTGTCCAAAAACAAAAAAAAGTCAATGAGCGCGTTCGCTTTGAGTAGAATGGTAGCGCCCTCTATCTCTTAAGTTTACAACTAGAATTGATATGAATTTGCTTAAAATATTGAAAATCATTAACTTTCAGATATCATCTGAAATTATAAGACCCTTCAGTAAATACTTTGACTATATATTTCATTGTTTTGTATTTTGTATATTATTCTTTTTTAATATTATTTAAATATTATTTTCATTATGCAAATCAATATAGGCCTACAATAAGTTATTATATTGATTATATACTGTGAATATACCCAAAAAAAATCGTAGCAAAGAGATTGATGCCTCATCCCAATAAGTACTAGAATCACTTTGGACTGCCCATATTACCTGCACTGATGTTGCTATGTCAGGCAAGCATTTAATGCCACATTGCACCCCTTCACTACAACAAATTGACCTGTACACACTAGTATGATCAAAATGAAACTATAAGCTTACTAAATATACAAACACTCTTTCACCATCACATTCTGTAAAATATAGGTTTTCCCGTCCAATTTCATTCTTTTGTCAATCAATTGCATAGTAGAGGCATTCAATTTCGGAAAAAACGCTGCTGCATCGAAATGTTGCCTGTTCATATGAAAACGTTGGGGCTTCTTTCTAGGAAAACCATTTTCACGCACCGATTGTCAATGGAAGGAATGCCCGAAAAACGGGAGTTTTGTTGAATATACTGGAATAAAAAAAAATCGAGAAGATCATTTACTTAGTTACACAGGTTTTATGAGGGTTAATGTATATAAAACAAGATAAAACCTTGGGAAGAATATTTTTTTACCCCTAACCCTCGCGTTTTGAGCTTTAAAATCTCCCATTTTAGTCATTTTTGGGTCGTTTTTCTGTGTGAAAATGATATTTTGGTCAAACAGCAGTCACTAAAAGCTTTCTGTAAAATTCAGCAGCGCATCGATTTCCTAGTTACGCTGAGTGAAGTAAATATATTAATTTCTCTTTCCAATGATTTTAACTTCTTTGTGATTGGTCAATATTTTCCCCCGCGTTTTTGATATCATAAAAAAAAATATCATGATAAAATACTTCGATTCTGACTGCACAGCTTGCACTCTCCTTTTACACGGTCTTTATTCAGGGCATTGTTATCGCGATATCGACGGTCAGACGTAGAGAGAGTCTATACCCAGTACACACATTTCCCGTAAGATTCTTTCTGGTCGTTAGTGCACTGTAGTGGAACTGTGCGTGTTTGGTATAAAATAACACTGTCCTTTTTGATTGTTCACGTTTTCATATGAAAATCGTATTCAATCATCAAAATTAACGATTGTTGTGTTCCATTTCGTATTTGCGTATTCTACTTCACATAATAAGCATATATATTCGGCAATAGCTATTCAAATTCGTTTTCATCCTGTCGACATTTCTCAAATTTGCACTAATTTGAATGCAAAAATAATGAAATTAAATGCGTAGATCCGAATTTGAACTTTACAACCATTACTTTGTGTGCCTAAAAACGAATCTGAGAGCATGAACACGAAATTGTTTGACTAAAGTCAGTCTGTCGCATTAAACACACGAATTTAAATACACATTAAATAAAAACGGATGATAAATGTATGAAATTGGCCGGGAAAACCTATATTAAATTTTACATCAGGGTAAAAAATTGCCGTAAGTTTTACCTACCTTGTTGGTTTTCAGCAATTTTCTCAGAGAAATTTCGGCATCAGATGCTCTCAGATGATAGATTTTCGTATACAGTTCATATGAACATCATTACGGCGCTCACACCGGTCACTGGTCACCGGTCGACGGTCACGACATGATTTGCTTCAGGTGGCCCATATTACCTGCTGGCCCATATTACGTGCATGTACCCTACCACCTCTTTTTATTGTTTTTAATTGAATTATGCGTGAAATATGATACGTGATTGTGTACATTATCACCGTGGAAATGATTTATTATGATCCGGTTTCCTAATACCTTCCTAGGACACACATGCACTGAATATAGTTCCAGAAATATAACTCGTGGGGTCAATGATTAGCTATTAAAAGCTCGCTGTAATCACTAGTAAATGAAACTATGCATCCTCTTATGAGATTATGCAGTCACGTTTTTATAATTTTTTAAATATATGCCACTTTATTGCTGATTTTCTTCTTTGTATTATATAAAATACTTTCCATCTTCTATTTCAGATATTGACAACCTAAAGTGATGACAAACTACATCTGCTCATGATATTTAATTGAGGGTTTTAACGACTCGTTTAATTGCAGTCAGTAGCTGAATTGTGAAATATTTACAGTATAATATAGGTTTTCCCGGCCAATTTCATTGTTTTGTCAATCAGTTGCATATTAGAGGCATTCATTTTCGGGAAAAACGTTGATTCGTCGAAATGTTGCCTGTTAAAATCGTATTCAATCATCAAAATTAACGATTGTTGTGTTCCATTTCGTATTTGCGTATTCTACTTCACATAATAAGCATATATATTCGGCAATAGCTATTCAAATTCGTCTTCATCCTGTCGACATTTCATTCCGTATACTGAAATTCGCACTAATTTGAATGCACAAGTAATGAAATTAAATGCCTATATCCGAATTTGAACTTTGCAACCATTATTTTGTATACCTAAAAACGAATTTGAAAACATAAACACGAAATTGTTTGACTAAAGTCAGTCTGTCGCATCAAATTCACGAATTTGAATACACATTAAATGAAAACGGATGATAAATGTTTTAAATTGGCCGGGAAAACCTATAGTATGTAGGCCTATACAGCATTGTACAGTGCTATTTTATATGGGACAGTTTTGATAAGTCTATAACTTTTGTTACAAATTATGATGTCTATATTTTGATGTTAAAAGATGCTCTGAAGTCTTATCTTTCAAATGCCATTAAAAAAAAATAAGTTTCGTTCATGCTTGAGCGAACACGGAACGTTTATGTCGGGGGCTCAAAAAAAAGTCTTGCACACAATAATTTATTCAAAGGGTATTGACATTTTGTCATTATTCTGAATCAGGTATAGGCCTACTCGCATTCGGATTGATTGTTGCACAGATCAATGATTATGTTAGTCTTTTGAGTTGATTTCCTATGATTCTTGCAATTATTTAATCAATCATTCGAACAATCAATCAAAAAGTAATCGATAAATCAATCAATCAATCAATCAATCAAACACACAATGAATAAATCAAATAATTACTAATTCAAAAAGTCAATCTATCAATCCATCAATCAAACAAACAATCATTCAAACAAACAAAGCAATCAATCAAACGATGAATCAATCAACAACCACCCAACAAAAACAGCCCATAAATCATTCCTTTCTTAAATTAAGAATAAGCTATACAATCAACCTCTAATTTTTGAAAAAAAAACATTTTCTTCTTTAATGTAATAAACATAGGTAAAACAAGTGAATACATGTTTGTTACCTTTTTTATTTACAAGCGTAACATTGGATTAAAAAAAAAAAAAAAAATAACAAGGCAAGAGCGAGATTGTGCCTCGCCCACCGTGTGACGGACGGAAGCCGTACGATGGACGGACGGACGACGGACAGACGGATTCCAATGGAATCCAAATGCAAATTCCCTTACTTGGGATGACAAAATTTTGTTTTTGGTGTTTTTTTAAGTATGAAGGAATATTCAATGCTAAAAGATAACATATTAAAAAATATATATACATATACATATATATAAAACAATTAGAGTAAATTAATAGCTTTTTAAATGATTTTTGAATGCATAATTCGAAAATAATGGCAAAGATGATGAAATCGGTAAGAGGAAGTCTGCTGATTAGTAAGAAGTCTGGAGATCATATTTCTCATTTTCTGCCATTTGTGCGCAAGCCTTTTTTGAGCCCCGACATAAACGTTCCGTGCTCACTCAAGCATGAACGAAATTTTTTTTTTTTTTAATGGCATTTGAAAGATAAGACTTCAGAGCATCTATTTACATCAAAATATAGACATTATAATTTGAAACAAAATTTTGATAGACTTTCCAAAACTGTCCCGTTTTATTGATACGCACTGCAGTGAGCAGAATGTACTGAGATGCAAAATCATGCATGTTATGCGGCGGTCACAACTCGTCGTAGGCTACGGGGCACGTGCCAACAACGTATCCTGCGTTGCATGTACAAAGCACGCACAGTTCCTGCGTCAACTTCTGCGATTCCTACGTTTCTGTAGTAAGGGTATGGGAAAAACTTCCTGTACGTCGTACAGCCATTGTACCTGCAAGGTACCTCCGCTGCACGAATTTTCTACGAAATCCATCGTAGGTAGTTGCACGTCGAAGGTACGGCGAGTTGTGACCGCCGCATTACTGTCATAAATTTTGTCAACTGAGTAGCAGAGGCGGATCCAGGATTTCATGAGCAGAGGGCCTGGGGAGCACAAACTTTGATTTTACAGATTTGATTTGATTTTACAGATTCACGCGATTTCAAAATGTGTGTACGCCCAAGTCTTTTTAGTTCATGCAGGCCGAAATTACTCGGGGGGGGGGGTGGTTTTATGGATGAACAAAATTTCACCCTTCGGCCATGATCCAGTATTTTACCTTCATTCAAATTACATCCATGGGGTGAATGCTTTTGCTTGCCACGGTCATAGGCAGTTTCTTTTTCCTGGTAACTCATTTTCCCAATATGTTCTCCTGAAGTTAAGGCACTTGTTTATTAGTTTTGCCGGTGGTATACGTGCCCCCCCCCCCCCCCCCCTCCCCGTATTTTTTTTTTTATCCGCCTCTTTCCTGGTAATAAAGTTTTTAAGTAGGCTAGGTCATGATCATTAAAATGGGTACTTTTTATTTAGTTTAAATAGACAGAATAATTGTTATCGTTATTCTGTCTATTGGAATAAACTAAAGTGGGTCTACGAGTGCAATTATTATGTTACCGTAACATAATGATGGATTCCATGACAATTGTTCCAGCGAAAATTACTCCGCTGCAAATTCCATACACTTATCAAATTACCAACCCTGGAATTAACAGTATACCCTATCCTAAACCTAACATAATAATAACGAGAGGGGCCGTCAAAGGCGGCAGACCCACGCCTTGGTGGCGCTACAGAGTAGTTGTAATACTATACTATAGGGTCAAAACTGAAATCTACAAAGAATCTGCAGGGATCAACCAATCATCACCTAAATCTAATCGATTCTTTCCTTTCACTATCAAAACAATCCCTGAAAATTTGGTGCAAATCCGTTCACCCGTTCTCTAGTTATCTTGTACACAAACAAACAAACATACGGAACCCTTTACAATACCCTGCCGATTTCATCGGCGTGGGTAATGATGTAGCGTCGCTCGGCTCGCACTCAGCTGAGCTGATGCAGTAATTCGCTCACCCATTTCACAATGCATTATGTAGACTCTATGTAGGAAAGCCGAATTTACGTAAATTTTTACCTTTTTTCATGATTAAACACGAATATTGATACCCGATGACTCTTTTTGCATAGATAGTTGTTGAACATGACTTTGCAATGGTTTTTGCATGTCTATCGTAGTTATAAAGTCCCTTTTATGCAGGTGTCACATTGGCCGTGTTGGCCCACCGTTCGCCACCGTTCTGGCCCAATTTTTGCACACGGCGGCAAACGGAAAGGCACACGGTGAAGCGGTTGAAGCCCGTCCAACACGTTCATGGGAGCTCGCTGAGCACCCGTTCCCAAGAGAATTTTCAAGAACGACCGAACTGTCACCGGGTTCATTCCGGGTGATGACCGGGTATTTCAGAACGGTCTTAAACCGGACCAGTCGTTTAATGGGCGGTAAAAGGACTGAATGAGGACGCCGCACCCGTTTCATGCCCGTTCGCAGGACGGGGATGGACCGTGTTGAGGTCGGGCAACATGAATCGATCACCCCCTCCCCCTCCCCCCTCTCCGCATCAAGTACGCCCCCTTGTGGCTAAACTTGCCAACTCCTAGTACATGAAAACTTCGGTTGTCCCCTTGATTGTTTACCAACAAGATCAATCAATAACTGAATGAATTTGAGTTAAAAACGAATACCCAGAGAAATATTTCACAAAACAAAAGTATTATATACGATGAGGAATAAACATGGAGATGATTATCAACTTTATTTGGGGGCTGGTATACTCGGAAATTATAATTTTATACGGGGCCTCTATTTTGTCGCATTTATTTCATTTAGTTTAACCCTCTGTTTCTGTTTTCATATCAATTCAGTTCTGATTTAATTATTTACAGTTTATGATAGATTTTATACAATATCGAATTGGCTCGGTTTGAAATTGTCGTACTTATTATATTTTTCTATCTAAGAGTTCTGAAAAGACGGGAAAACCTCAAAGATTTCTTTTTTCCCCGCAAAGTTTCTTTATTTTGAAATTGTATTTTTATTTTGGTCTTTGGCCTTCCAATAATTAGTATTCAAACAACAATCATGGGATAGGAGTCGTTCCACACGGATCACTCCATCCATTCCACATGTATATTATTATTTATTTCTTCTAGGGGGCGGGCGAAATGGGGGGGGGGGCAAATGCCCCTAATTCCCAATTTTATGCTGTTTTTTTCTATTTTTTCGGTCGGGAAATGCCTGGGTAAGTTTCTTTTTGTATTTCCAATTCTGTGTAGGCTTCCTTAAAAAGTGGTTCAATTTTTGTAAGACATTAACGTAACTACATACCCTACTGAAAATAGATTAATAACATGAACTATATAAAATATATGGCGAACAAAATTCGAATTATTTTGTAATCTTAAAAGCAGTTTCTCAGATATAAAATACAGTGTCATTTATGCATGTATCTTTATCAAAAATATTATGTTAAGGTATTGTCTTGTACAGTTCTGATTAATTGATTTAATCACAGTAAAATCACTCAAAGGGGTCGTGTGTAAAACAATGAAAATAGAGAGTAAACACAAGAATGTCGAAATAGCAAAATTAGGAATGATATTTAGATAGAGATGTAGATATTTTCTTGATGCGATTCTATAGCGGGTTATAATTTGGCTAAAAGAATATTGCAACGAAATGATTATTACAAAATATTAGAAAATTCATAATATAACGATTAAAGAATAATAATAGAGTACTTTTATTATGAAAACAATATTTCGTTTAATATAACAAAAGCATGGGGAAATTTTCGCTGATAAATTGAAATAATATTCGACAAAATTTAACAGAATTTTTATTTATGAAACGCGGGTATAAAGTATACATGTAATTTGGGCAAACATATTAGACCAAACTATATTTGGAGCTTATTACATGTATTAGGAAAGTAGTCAAACAAAGCAAAACAAACATGACAAAAGAATTTACATTAATTTAGATTAAATGTCCATAAAAGGACCCAATTTTAAATTCTTCTACCCGACAATAACAATAAAAGTATTTCATATTATAATGTAACTTTTAAAAGCTGCAATACCATTCCTCTCTCTTCCTGTGAAGTGTGCGACGAGATCGGGAGTTTAGAAAACGAAAGGTGGTTTGAAGACACCATATACGTGATTTGAAGACACCATAAGGGTGGATCCACGAGTCC
This sequence comes from Paracentrotus lividus, assembly GCA_940671915.1. NCBI lineage: Eukaryota > Metazoa > Echinodermata > Echinoidea > Camarodonta > Echinidae > Paracentrotus > Paracentrotus lividus. The sequence goes on along the minus strand of CALNVZ010003425.1, from coordinate 39,078,129 downwards.
AGTCCACCACCGTGCATGACCGCTTTGTGGATGGGCGTGGAGCGTTTGTTCCGTCCTTACACCATCCCCATACCGTCATCGCAACGCCATTATACCGCCCTTACACCGGGTCTCCATCGGCTAGTGCCTGCGGTTAGCCCGGCGAAAATTTTGAGCATGCTCGAGCATGCTCAAAACATTCGCCGGGCAAGAACCGAAGGCAAAATCACGCGAACGTTTTTGACGGGTCATCACCGACCATCGCCGGGTATCCTCCGTGTCCCGCCGTTCCCATCAATCTGTTTCGCACGGTCGCGAACGGTGGAAAACGTTGAGTCACCCGGCGAAGAAATTGTTTTTGTTTTTCTTGTCAGAGAGCGGTAAAGCCGTTGGACAAGCGGTTATCGCACGGACAAAAGGAAAGTGTGGACTATATATGAGGACGGTCAGCCCGGTACCAGGCTGGCTAGGACCTGCTATAGACCCGGTATAGAACGTTACAGATGCGGTGAAAATGATGAAAAATTAAATGTGGCCGGTGCCGTTCTATTGACGTGTTGCAAATTCTGGTTTTTCGGTGAACGGCGAAGACCCGTTCATTTTACCCGGTACATGTGACACCACCATTAGGCGCGTGTGGTGATGATTTCGATTTTACCTGAATGCGCCACGTATGTTCCTAATGTACGCAACCAATTGCCGCGACGTGGAAGGCGCCATATTGACATATTTATAGGCATCGACGCAAGAGGGCAGCTTAATATTGGGTCATCGTGAGGCGGCAGTTATTTTCTCGCTTTGTCTGTTCTCCCAGGCTGAAAAATTTTTCAAAATCTTCAATAGATATCTAATGAGATTTAAAATGTTTTACTTACGCATTTGGTCATGGTTTCCCGTGAATCTACCTTTTGAATTACAATTTAGACAATCAACCCGATTGGTATTTAAAAACTAATTTGCTAATTAAGGCACTTGAGGAAGATTACATATTAATTTTAAACCCAATTTATCTTCTTTCCGAATTTCAGTGTTATTTTCTTTTCTTATCTTGTTTTGTAGCATATCTACCTTGTATTGTGAATTTTGGTAAAATGAATATGAGTGATTCATTATTAAAAAAATCTTTCAAATTTGGGATGCGCTTTAATTATCTACAAAAACATAAATATATGGGACTATGTATCCTCAAACTCTAATATGGTCAGGTGATGGCGCTGATTATTATTACACATGCGTGTATTCTGGGTATCGGGGGGGGGGGTTTACGGGCCCGGGCACCCCGGTAGGCGCGCAAATTGAGCTCTTAAAGTAGGGGCGCCATATTAAGCTTAACATAGGGCGTCAAAATTGATCTTAAACTTAGGGCATCAAGTCGGACCTTAAGTTTAGGGGGCGCCATTATTAAGCTTAAACATAGGGCGTCAAATTGACCTTAAACTTAGGGCGTCAAGTCGACCTTAAATTTAGGAGGCGCTATCGACATTAAACAACAGGGGCGCCAAATTGAGCTTAAAGGTGAGGGGCGCCATATTAAGCTTAAACTTATGGGGCTTCAAATTGACCTTAAACTTAGGGGCGATCAAGGTCGACCTAAAATTTAGGGGCGCTAAATCGACATTTAAAACCAGGGCGCCAAATTGAGCTTAAAGGTAGGGGCGCCTATATCAAGCTTAAACATAGGGGTCGTCAAATTGACCTTAAAATTTAGGGGCGTCAAGTCGACCTTAAATTGTAGGGGGCGCTAAACGACATTAAACACATGGGCGCCAAATTGAGCTTAAAAGTAGGGGCGCCAGATTGAGCTTAAACATAGGGGCGCCAAACTGACCTTAAACTTAGGGACGTAAATCGACCTTAAATTTAGGGGGCGCCAAATCGACATTGAGCTACGGGGGCGCCAAATTAAGCTTAAAGTTAGGGGCGCCATATTAAGCCTAAACCATGGACACTAGTCCATGCTTAAACATAGGGCGTCAAAACATAATTAGGGGGTCAAGTCGACTTAAATTTTAGGGGGGCAATGACATTAACCTACAGGGCACTTAAATTGAGCTTAACATGTTAACGTAGGGGCGCCAGATTGAGCTTGAAACATAGGGGCGCCAAACTGACCTTAAACTTAGGACGCAAAATCGACTTTAATTTTAGAGGGCGCCAAATACGGCCAAATTAGCTTAAACATAGGGCGTCAAATTGACCTGAAACTTAGTGGGCGTCAAAGTCGACCTTATATTTAGGGGGCGCTAAATCGATATTAAACTACGGGCGCCAAATTGAGCTTAAACGTAGGGGCGCAGATTGAGCTTAAACATAGGGGCGCCAAAACTGGACCTTAAACTTGGGACGCAAAATCGACTTTAATTTTAGGGGGCGCCAAATCACATTAACTACGGGGCGCAATTAAGCTATAAACATAGGGGCGTCAATTGACCTTAAACTTAGGGGCGTCAAGTTGACCTTATATTTAGGGGGCCTAAATCGATATTAAACTACGGGGCGCCAAATTGAGCTTAAACGTAGGGGCGCCAGATTGAGCTTAAACATTAGGGGCACCAAAACTGACCTTAAACTTAGGGACGTAAAGTCGAGTTTTAAATTTAGGGGCGCTAAATCGACATTAAACTACAGGGGCGCCAATTGAGCTTAAACGGTGGGGCGCCGATGAGTTTAACATAGGGCCTCAAACTGACCTTAAACTTAGGACGTAAAATCGACCTTAAATTTAGGGGGCGCCAAATCGACATTAACTACGGGGGGAATTAGAGCTTAAAGGTAGGGCGCCATATTAAGCTTTAACATAAGGGCGGTCAAATTGACTTGTAGCATAGGTGGGGGGCCAAATCGAACTTAAACTCAGGGGCGCCAAACCGACCTTAAATTTTAAGGGGTGCCAGATCGACTTAACTTAGGGGAGTTAGTTCGACCTTGAATTTAGGGGTCGCCAAATGAATTTAAAACAAAAGGGGCCAAATCGACCTCAAACTTAGGGGCACTGAATCGACTATGAATTTAGGGGTCTGAAATTTAGGGATCTGAGACTTATTGAGCTTAAACGTGACGCCAAACCGACCTTATTAGCTAGGAGGGGGCTCCAACCGGGCCTTAAATTTAGAAGATCGACCTTAAACTTAGGGGCGTTAAATCGACCTTGAATTTAAAGGGTCGCCAAATCGAATTGAAACTTAAGGGGAGCCAAAACGACTTAAACATTGGGGCGCCAAATTTAGCTCAAATGTAGGGGCGCCAAAATGATCTGAAACTTAGGGAGCGCCATATCTTATGGACTTCAGATTGGAGTTCAAATGTAGGGGCGCCAAATTTAACTTTAACTTAGGGGTTCCAAAAAAAATAAACAGAAGGGGTCTTTAAATTGTTCTCTATATAGAAAGAGCAAAGTTTTAAATCCTTCATAGCAAAATTTTCGCTCGCGCTTTTCGGTCACATACAGGGGCGCCAAAATCACGTCGGGCCCCCGGGGTGCAAAATCCTGGATACGCACCTTGTTACACTACTAATTTTACCCAATATTTCTTCTTAACCATATACAGAGTTCCCTGAACTTCTGTGCACATTGCCCGCTGTAATTAGCTCCTCTCGGTTCGTATAAATGAGCAAGGAACCTCTCAAAAATATATATTTTTTCCAGTGTGGCCACCCGGGTGCGCAAATAGAAATGGTATTTATAAGAAGATATGAATCAAGCTCGTTCAATTAAGGTTACTTATCTCTCACAAACTGACGGCAAGTTAATTACACAAGAAAAAGTTTGTAAAATTTTTTAATATTTATGAATAATATTTATTTTCTTTTTTTTTTTTCTTTCGAATTTTTACAGCTTTACGACATTTATTTATAAGTAGCTTGTGATATATTTTTTAAAAATAATAATTTCCATCATTTCCGGGAGATGAACATGAAAAACGTTGGTGTTAGAAGCTCTAGAAAACAGGTAATTTTCAACAAATTGAAACAGCGTTTTCCGTATACCATGAAGCTACTAAGTTATGCGTGTTATGCGTATACAATGCAATGTATCTAGAAGGTCGAGTTTTAAAGTAACTTATATTAAATATAGTCAGTGTATGGCAACGGCGTAAATCCGTGTCAAGGAGTGGGGGGATGAGCGAAATAATTTGCCAACTTGTCTCGATCTTGTTTGGCATTCACAAGCTCTAAAACACATAGAATTTGTCTTTGAATGTATGTTTCTAGCTTCAGTGGCTGCATTGATTCCTGTTCATTTTAGTAATGGAAAAAAATCTAATGCGAGCGCGAAGCGCGAGCCGAAAATTTTAGCTAAAAATTGGAGTTATTTGTGCATTATAGTTCCTTGTTTAGTATCAGCGAGTGCGAAGCGCGAGCCGAAAATTTTAAGCTGAAATTGGATATGTTTGTGCATTAAAGGTCCTATATAGTATTAGCGAACGGGAAACAAAATAAAAACGAAAAACAAAAATATGTAGTAGAGGCAGAATGGATTTGAAAGTGGGGTCTCGATAAAAAGTGAACTTTTTCTGAAAAGGGGGACACTTTAGATCAGAGGCATAGATCTAAAGAGAAATTTATTCAGA
>CALNVZ010003425.1:39051864-39067387 GCA_940671915.1 Paracentrotus lividus | reverse complement strand
GAGAGGAAGAGGAAGAGAGAGGAGAAGAAGAAGAGAGAGAAGAGGGAGAAGAAGAGAGAGCGGATGGTTGAAGAAACAGGGAGAAGAGAACCAGATATCAGGAGGACCAGATAGAAAACCCCGAAAAGGAGAGAGGAGAGGGAAGAGAGAGAGGAGAAAGAAAGAAGAGGGTAGGTGAGAGAGAGAAGAGAAGACAGACAGATTATACACGAAGAGACAGATAGACAGAAAGAGAGAGGAAGAGAGAAAGAGAGAAAGGAGGCAGAGAAAAGAAGAAAAAAGCGGTAATGGGAAAGAGGAAAGAAGAGGACAGACCCAAGATATAAAGTAGAAACCCAGAATAGAAACAGAAAAGAGAAGAGGGAGAGAGAATGAGGGAGACAGAGACCCCAGAAACCACAGAAGACAAGACAGAAAAGAGAGAAAAGAAGAAGAGAAACAGAAAAGAGAGGAGAGAGAGAGAGAAAGAGAGAAGAAGAGAAAGGGGAAAGAAGAGAGGTGAGGGGGAAACGAGAAGAGAAAAAGTGGGGAAGAAGGAGAGAAGGAGAAAAAGAAGGAGAAAGAAGAAAGAAGAAAGAAGAAGAAGAGAAGAAAAAAAAAAACGGAGAAAGAAGAGAAAGAAAGTGGGAAAGAAAAAAGAAAGAGAAAAAAAATGAAGAGGGAAAAAGTGGAAGATAAAGAAAAAGAAGGAGAAGAAAGAAATTACAATAACTTAACGGCTTTGAACCGAAAATATAAATTTAAAACGAGCATAAAACAATATATTGCTTCCAATGGACTTAAAAAGAGAAATTTTAATTAGCAATGTTGAAAAGAAATGAATGGTAAATGATTAAGCACTTTAATGATGCAAATCGAATATGATTATTATTAAGATTATACCCCTGACCCGTATGTTGGTATATTTTATTGAAATAAATATTCATATCGATATCCATTTATGAAACAAAAATAGCAAGATACATAAGGAAAAATAGAAAAATTAATACAGTAAAACCAGAATATTAAAGTTTATGTAAATTGAAAATGAGATGCGATGCATGTAATTAACAGAATGAAAATAATGTTAGCAACGCTTAATAAATTAAAACGATTTTATTAACATGGATGGGCCCCGAAGAATGAAAATATATGTAATGTTTGATTAAATGAACAAACCATTTGGTGTTTTAATACTTACAATTTTTTCCTGTAATTTGATCAATTTTCACGAATTGAAGAAATTAAGAAGGTTTTTTAGAGAGCTTTCCATAATTAACCAGGCTTATGATAAGGAGTACTGACTCCAGTTTCGCCCCCCGAATTTACTGTAATTTGAATCCTCTTGGGCGTTAGTTTGAGAACCAAAAATCAACAAAAGTAAGTCAGATAAATTTACACACACTAATAATAATGGTTTTTTTTCCCCCTGGGTCCCATTTCATAATTTAATCAATCGTTTTTCATTTTAAAATGTTTGGTAATTCAATTTTGTTGGTGGTTTGGATCGGCGACAGACTTAACTTTTTTTTTTCAAACAATTTCCCGTGTTCGTCTCTCAATTCCGTTTTAGGGACACAAATTGTTAATTGGTTGCAGTTCAAATCGGATATAGGCAGCCTCAATTTAATTTTCATTATTTGTTGCATTCAAATAAAGTGGGCCGAAATTTTTCAGTATACGGGAAATGAAATGTCCGACGGAATAACAGAACGAAGTTTTGAAATAGTTTTATTGGCCGAATGTTTATAATGCTGTAGTTAATGTTGAAACTTTAGAATGCGAAATACGAAATCTATCACAAAAATCGTTAATTTTTAAATGATTGGAATACGATTTTGAAACTGGCAAAAACATTTTTTGAATGCATCCAGCATTTTTTTCCGATAGAAAAATGCTCTTATAACATCAATTAAATGACAAAGCAATTTAAAAATTGACCGGGTAAAAAACCTATATTTGGGTTATGGTCTATGTGCCTCCACGCTCCGACCCCAGTTAGTAAATGGTTTTCCAGTACCAGAAGAAAAGAAATTCCTTTGAGTTATGTTGTAGCCCTAGGCCTTTAAATCGCGGTATAGAATAGCTCACAGCCTGGAAGCATTTTTTGCGCCTTTTATATAAACATTTAAAATGTGAACATTGTATTTAAGGCCCTTAAAAATTAATTTTTTTTTTTTTTTTTTTTCTGTTAGTGGGCCCCCCCATGTGTTCTCGTTGAAATAAATGTTGAAAATAATCCACATTATATAATTAGGCCCATGAAATTGTTTTCCTTTAATATATACTTTAAATTTAATCGTAAAAAGACATCTTTAGTTTTTGTTTAAACAGTCCCCCCCATGCTTTGACAATCTTTTTGGAAACATTTGAATTTTTTAAAAAATCCGCATTAAGGGGCCATGGTTATTTCCCGACCCATAAATCCGCTCAACGAAGAAAAATTTAATATTTTTTTTCATTCCAAATTTAAGAATGTCCACTGAAGATCTCCCCCTTACCTTTGGTTATGGATCGTTTTCCGTGTCCAATGCGGATCCGCCGAGCCCCGGAACCCAGATGGGACGAACGAAAAATAGGCATCTTACCCAATCTGAAAATTGGGGTGCCCGACGAAAAGCCCCGTCCCCGGAAGTTCCTCGGTTGAAATACAATAATAATGTATATTTTGCCCAAACTAAATCCCAGGGCTACACCTATATTCCCGGAATCAATTTTCCTGGCGTAAAATTGTTCTGGGTAAATTCTTTTTAATGCTTAAATTAATCGTGGAAATTTTAATACAGAAGAAACACCAACGGTCCCCAAAGCGTTAAATCTTTTTTTTCCTGCATACAGATTGGCCTTATTCTTCCCCTTTTTCCGGAGAGTCCCCCACTGCAATTACAACCCTAAAAACTTTCCATAAGGTTCCCAAAACAGGTACCAGGAAACGGTTTCCCCCGTGAAATGAACTGGTTTGGACGTTTTTTAATCCGACAAATTTTTTTTCTCTCTACATCAGATGCAAGCCATTTCAAGTAGCTTATACGCCTTGTCAGTGGAGAACCAGTTGGGATATTTGTTTCCTATGAAAAAATTTGCTCCCAAGGTCCCAATCTTGTGCTGGCAGAACAAAAATTCCTCTTGAAAGATATTTGAAAGGTCATAAAAGTTAAACTTGGATTTGTTTTATAAAAAAAAAGATGGCAGAATTTTCTTAAAAAGAACGCTAGTAAAAATTCATTAAAGATAAACAAACACTAAAATGTAGGGCGCCAAAAAAATTTTTACATTTTAGGGCCAAAGGGATAAGAAACCATTTTGGTAAAACAGTAAGTAAAAATATTTTGTAATTAATCATTGGGGATTTCCATCCTCCTCAAACCCCTGAAAATAAAAATGGGAGTTTATTTTCCCCAACTGATTTATTAATGATAACTTGGATTTAACCTCTATAAATGGCCCATATTCTCCATTTTTTGGAATTTGTTTGGGAAACCATGACTTTTGAAACAGTTCCATAAACTCTTTTAGGTTGGTAAATTCACTTCCCGCGGAGACCGTTCTTCCCGCGGACGGTAAACATCGGTTTTTTTTTCGGCGATGGATTAAAAGTATATTAAAGTTTTCAAAAAAACCTGTACAAAAGCACTTTCAAAGCACCCGTCCTTTCAAAAGTTAGTTTTTCCGCCCGCGACTCATGAAAACGCCCCCGGGGACGCCCTCCCGCGGACAAGTTTCAAAAATGTCCGGCGGGAGCATCCGAGACCGTTTCCCATGAGTAGCCGGAAAACTACTTGAAAAATGTTCCTTTTTGAAGGTGTTTTGTTTAACAGTTTTTTTAAAAACTGTTTCACGGGAAAGAAACGTCCCGCGGAAAGTACTCCCTTAAAATATTTTTATCCGCGCGGACCGTCTCGCCGAATTGAGATACCACCCCCTAAAAATTCCAAATGATGTTTTCGTAAAATAAATAGTCCCGCTTGAAGACAACAAGGCGTGGAGCAAAATCGATGAAATCTTCCTTTTAAAAATGAGGAGACCGGGAAAGACCATAACCGGGACGTAGAAGATTGAAACAAGATGAAAAAAAGGGTTTAACAAAATGAAATATCCCGTTATAGTTAACTAAGGGGCCTTCAGCCCCCCCCTCGCGACATTTCGCGCGCTTCAATGTGCCCCGAAAAAAAAATTTTTCGCGCGTCCGCGCATTTATGAACTTTATTACTCTAGACCATCTTAAGGGCGGGCTCTCACAACTAATCGACTTTGCCTTTGCCCGGTGCGGATTTTTTTAAAAACAAACGGTTAGTTTGGCATTAATTAAAAAATGCGGACATTTGAAACATGCAAAGTTTTTCTTCTTATGAAGAAATTGTAAAAATGTTAAAAAGAACCAATTTTTATAAAATTTTGTTCCCATGCCCCGGGTCTTTAATTCCCGGAGTAAAGGGTTCAAAATTTTAAACCTTAAAATCGGCAAAGACCGCAAGTGGGGACGTTCACTGCGAATTTGGAAACAATTGATTTTTTATTCAAGAGAAAGAGGGGTTCCCCGCAAAATCGCCTTTGGAAAATTCCCAATTTTTGATATTTCATTAGAAATTACTCACCAATTTTGGTACATTATGAAATTTCCTTGTTTTTGAAAATGTTTTAATAAATTCAATAATATTAGAGTTTTTTCCTGAAAAAAATCCGCACCGCAGCAGTCGCCTAGTGTGAGCCCGGCTTAAAAGCAAACTTTTTAAACTTTTGAAACAAAATTGAGCCATGGGTTTTTCGGGAAATTGCGGCAAACATTTGGTAAAAATGCAAGCGCAGGCTTCAAAAAACAGAAAGATTTCCTTTGTAAATTGTGGTTACAAAATATGGGAAAATGGGCTTTTCCAAAATGGTAAATCAACATTTCCCAGTTAAATTAAAATTAAATGGTTATTAAGCCCCATTATAATAAGGATATTGGCTTCCCCCTTTAATAATTTCCAAAAGAGAATAATAAATGACCCAAAGTTTAAACAAAAAAACAATAAATACATAAGTCGAAAAAACCAAGAAATAAACATAAGAAAATTCCCAAAAATAAAAATACATGAAAAAATAAGAATTTAAAGTTTACCGGAATTGTTTTTCCTCCCCCGTACAAATTGTAAGGATGCTACAATCAATAAATTACCAAGAATTTAGCTTCCTAGGAAACCCTAAATTTAAATGATTTTTTTGAGGCCAAGAAGAATGATTTTCAATGGCAATAAATTAAAGAATAATTAAAATTAATAATAAATTAAAAGAGGACAATATTTTTTGGAAAAACAAACTAATAAACAGTCTTGGTAGTTAAAACATTCGCAACACTACTATTGGTGCAAATTTTCCGCGGCGCTTTCGCCGGCGATCGGCGACCCGAAGAAAATCCTGAAAGGGGGGGCCCTAATCAAGCCCCCCCCCCGGCTGGGTTGTGCAGCATGGCAAAAAATAACCCGGACTTTTTAAAGGGTAAATTCCCCCTGATCCTATTCTTTTTTTTTTTTTTTTTTTTTTTTTTTTTTTTTTTTTTTATGTTTTTTTATATATTTCCATAATAGAAAGTTAACAAATAAATTATCGGGTCCTTAATAATTTCCCCGTTTAAAGAACACAATTACCATTAATGCCCACCTTTACGCTTGAAAATACCACAGGTTAATTTTAATTGATATCTTTTTATTTCCAGGCAAAAGAAACACAAAAGAATAATGTTAAAACAGAAGAAAGGAATTTACCTCTAACTATCCCTTTTCCCGTTTTTTAAATTAATGGAAAGCGTAAATCATGAATTAGAAGGGACTATTAATTTTACCAAAGTTTCCCGATCGTTTCCAATAGGAACAATTAATGTTTCAGGATAATACTGTAGTTACCATCATTATTAAGAGTAAAGTTTTATTCACAATATAGTAATTTTGGTCCCTCCCCTTTTTTCAACCAATTTTTTCAATATGTAGATTTTCATGAAAATATCTTAAATATTTTGTGGGCTTGAATTAACGTTATAAGGGCATTATAAAACCAAAATTGAAATTTTGAAAAATTAATTTACCATAAGTATTTTTGAAAAATGGTTTTATTAAACACTTTCCATGATTGTCAATTTCATTCTTAATGGGAACCACAGAAAATGGAATAATGAAAAATTAATCTTTTTTTTTTTTAATTTTCTCTTTTTTGGAAAATATCTTCAGTGTGGGAAAAGCCAGTCTGGAAACAATGGAAAATGAAAGGAAAAACCATTTTTTTTGAGAAACAAGCATCAGAGAAATTAACATCAATTGTTCCTTATCAGGGCGAGACAAACTAATGGGTCGACATTTTTCCATATCGCGACAAATTATTATAATGAATTTTCATTCATCTTAATTAAAATTTTGGAAAAATTTTTAGCAATATATTAATAGCACAAGTAATTTTTGGAAATTTCATTAGGAATTGAATCGTCCCTTTGTTTTTCGTTCCTGTTCCCTTTCCTTCCCTACATTACACCATACTTTTCAAACCCCCTTAATTTTTGCCCTTTCGATTCTTCCCGGCCTCACCTATAAAAATTTCCTTTTTCTGCTTTCCCAAGGTCATATCATGGTCCAATCCCCTTTGTTCCTTGAATTGGCTTCCCTATGGGCAAAGCCTGGCGGGAAAACCCAATCAAACTTTTTGGTTTTACGCTGTCGCCCCTCACCTTGTAATTTCCAGTTCCCGGTAATCTTGGTAATTGAAATAATCAAAATGATGGTTAACAGGCCAAATTTTCTAAAAATTTGGTTATTTAATTGGTTATTATTCTCCGGAAACCCAAATTAATCGAATCAAAATTCAAATCAAAGTTCAAATTTCCCATCAAGCCAAAAAAAAAAAAAAAAAAAAAAAAATTTTTGGAGATCTGCTTTCTCAATCTCTCTTTTCCCCTTCCTTTTTTCATTAACTTATTTTTAAACTGTAAAAAAATATTATATTAAATAAAAATAATGTATTTTTTACAAGCAAAATCTGCTGTCAAGCAGAAGTCGCCAATAAAAAAAGTAATTTAAAAAACAGTTTTTGTTTGTCAAAATTTTCTCGTCTAAAGAATTTAAATGAGAAAAAGGGGAAAAAAAATTCATTAGAAGTTTCTTTAGCGTATACAATATTTTGGTTTAAAAACGGAAACCAAAAATGTTTTAACTCCCTGAAAATGTAATATTTTTAATTTCTGATGTAATTTATTTGCCGGAAAGAAATTTACAAGCAAAAACTGTTTTTTTTAATTAACAATTTTTTTATGGCGAAACTTTGCTGACAGCAGAAAAAATTTGCCTTAAATACAAATTATTTTTAACAGTGTTATATATATACCTTTTCCAACCAACATTTTTAAATGCAAAATGGTCCCAACGTCTTTTCTCCCCTAAATGCCTTTTAAATTTATTTGAAAACCCCTACTTTAAAGAAAAGAAAAGAAATGTTTTTTTTGACCAAAATGGTTTTTTGGGTAATAATATGTAGCGTTATTATTTGGAAACACTGAACCTACATGGCATCCGGATGAGACAGCCCGGCTTGGTAAAAATTAATTTTGACACAATCTCATTAAACAAAAATTAATGTGTTAAGTCCCTAATCTAGTTCTTGTATTAGATAAAATGGCTTTAAAACCCATCTGGTTTTTTTAAATCTTTAAATCGTCCCACCAATCTTAATAAATAAATCTTTTTAATTTTATTTTGTTATTGGGCCCGCCATCCCCCCTGAATATTATTTTCCATTATATGGTTTTTGAAAATTTATTACATAGGCCTTTGTGGTTTTGATTTGTAGTAATTTATTATGAAACTATTGTTTAAAAAATTGGGGCCAAAATGTTCTCTTTTTCCTTTCCAGTTGGTAACAGTTTCCTTTTCTCTCGGCCGGGGTTAGAGGAAATTTGGGAAATTTTTCCTTTTTTCGGTATCCGCAAATACTAATAATTATGATTAAATTTATCCTAAATATTATTAAATTTGGCATACATCCTTACCCCCATTCATAACAACTTAGTTTCAAAAAGTTTTACAAAGTCCCCAATCTTTGGCCAATGAAATCAAAGCAAATAAAACTTCCAAAATCAATGTATAACCAGATTTTCTTGTTTTTTTTTTTTTTAGGGGGTAAGTTTTAAAATATCCATTTTTTTTGTTTTCTTGTTTCCCTTGTTTTTTTGGGTTTTTTGTTTTTAAGTTTTTGAACATAATATAAGGTTTTTTTTCCCCCGGTTCCCAAAGTTTTTTAAACTAAATCTCCGATCATTTGGACTTTTCCTTTCGAACGCGGCCCTTCCCGTCCCGTGAATGGTTTGATCGCGGGAATTACAATCTTGCAATGAATCACGTTTTAAAATGTTGTAAAGCCCCATAAATCAAACACCGTTTCAATTTTCCAATTGCCAAATTGGCGCCGACGAAAATTTGGCCTTTGTTGTTGGAGCAAGTCCCGCATTCGCCAATGTTTGGGCTTTCAAATTCCGTCCATTTGCCGTAAAATTCCGTATCTGGGTGAAATTCCCAAAATTTTCCCGTTTTTTGGGGGCATCCACTTTTAGAAATACTGTAAAAAAAGAAATCAAATAGGGAATGTTAGGTTTTCCCGGTAGGAAAAATAAAAATTTTGGATAAGGGCCCCGGTGAAGGTGTTTTTTTGTCCAGAAAAAAGAGGGGCCTGAAAAATCATGGCGGGGAACGGGGGAGCCCCCTAAGGCTTTGGAAAAACACACACGCCAAACAAAAAACAAACAAAACAAACAAAAAAACCAACAGCTGATTATAATGGTTTTGCCGTTTTTTTAATCAGAAATGAAATTTAAATAAAAAACTATAGTCCCCTGGCTCGGGAAAAAGAAAATGTTTTTACCAAAAAAAATATAATTAAAAAACAATCACTAATGTTGTATAAAAAACGAAATAGGGCTGGCAACCCCATCCTCAACTCTATTTATTAGGAAAACCTTGCAATAACATGAAAAGGGGGTAAAGGGGGGGGTTGTTAAAAATTTCTCGGCCTTTTCGGGCCCCATCCAAACAAGGGTCCAATCATGGGTACGGCCATGGGGGGGTTTAAGATTTGGGGTTCAAGTTCGGGTCGGGGCAATCTATTTTTTCTAACCATTTCCACTTTTTTTCCCTTTTTTTTTTTTTTTTTTTTTTTTTGCCTGGGGGTGGGGGCCTTTCCCGCTGGGCCCTGGGGATCCACAACCTGGAAAAATTGGGGTCCCCAATAGAAAACCCCAAAGTGGACCAATTTAAAGAATTCAAGGTTCTGTAATTACATAACAGATTAAGAACCACCATAGTTTTGTAGACCAGGCGGCGGCCCCAAATCCACCCAAGGAAAAAAAAAAAAAAAAAAAAAGGAAGAAATGAAAAGAATCGACAATATTGGACCAATACCGTACCCCTGGTGGGGGAACCGTTACATGGATGACCGTTTTTGGGGATGACCGAATGCCGCCAAAAAAAAAAAAAAACAAAAAAAAAAAAAAAAAACCTTTTAACTTCTTTGAACGGCCCACGGACAACTTTTTTTGTTGTAAAAAAACGGGGAAACTCTTTGTTTAATAAAAAGAAAATGTTCCGCTTCCGGTCCGCTATGCGCTCGATGCAAAAGGAAATACCAAGCAATACGCATGAGACCAAATTACCCCTGCTGCCGGAGGCAACTATTTGTAAAAGAGTGTTGTCAAAAGCACCAATTGGCCTATTATACATCCTCTATAACATATTTTTTTTTTTTAAAGCCCCCTTTTTTTTTTGCAACTTAATATTTTAAAATCAATTTTAAACATATAATATTCCATTTGCAAATTTGGTATTTACAATTATCATGGGGGCAATAATTTTTTACACTTTTGCTTACAAGTGTGGTTAAAATGAAACTGTCAATGTTTTGCTTAAAACTTTTTAAAAATGTTGTCTTTAAACATACTTCAAATGTAACATTTTTCCTTTTAAAGGGCCTTTTTAATCGCTCAAAATCAATATTTTGACAACAAATAAATTAAAATACTACTTTTATACCAGCCCCCCTCCCTATCCAAATTTTGCCTCTTATGCCCACCTTGAAGGTAAAGGGCCCCCCTTGTTTTTCAGAAAAAAAGTGCCCCCCCCCAACTTTCAACATTTTCCGCGCCCTCTGAATACAAATATTTTGCCTTATAAAATTTATTTTGTTGGTTTTTACCAATAGGCGCCCCGTGGAACCCCTTGCTTTCGTGTGTTCACACGGATAGGCCTAAAGTTTTTAAATTGGCATGCCCTTAAAACGAATTTGACTGCCTGGAGGCTCACCCTCCACTTCCTTTTTACAGCCTGGAAATTTTTTTAATTGATCCGCACGAAATTTGTATTTCAAATGCACATTACGAAAGTTCACTTTGCAAACATAAACACTTTTGAATTCGCACATAAACGAAATACAAAAATGATCAATTTAAACGATTAATGAAAGAACATAAACGGAAATACGATTGCCTCTAAATGGTTAATTAAATTACCGATAGCCCCGCTCCGGAAGGTTATTCGTTTTAAATTGATTGAAACCATTAACGGAAATTCGATTGAAAGGGTTTAAAATCGACGGGAAACCTAATAATTAAAAATCGATATATTAAGTATATAATCCATCTTACAGTAAACTCTAAATAATTACCTTGAATTTCAAACTTCATATTTCAGATATTTTTGGGTAACCCTATCAATATAGAATTTTTCATGTTTATATATGTTTAGGTTGGTAATTATGATTTAAAAGCCATTAGCCTGAATTTTTTTATTTTTATTTTTTTTATTATTTATCTTTCTAATTTTTTAGTTTTTTTTTTTTTTTTTTTTGGGGGGGGGGAAGGGGAGGGGTGTAGCCCTTGAATTAAGTTAAACGATCATTGAATCGTTTCATTTGGCTCAGATCTTTCCCCTCTTACTTTGGCAATGATATCCCTTTCTACTTGAAAAAGTCCTTTCTCAGTAATTTCAGTTTAAGCCCTTCTTTAAACACACTAATTCAATGAATCAAAAGTTGGTGCCAATTTCCCGGTCTTTTCTTACCCTTTCCTTTCTCCTTTCTTTTCGTTAAAAAGCGCATATTAGAGACATCTAAAATTGGAATGATACGCGCCTATATAAGAACGTACTATTATTATTATTTTAATTAAAACAAAAATTTACATTAGTAAAAATAACTAGTAAAAATGCCTCGAATGAACGATATAATTATGTCAGCTGCCTGCCCCCGTACTATAATCAGTTATAATCTTTGTCAAAGTTCCAATATAGTTCAGAGATGCACTGTGTACTTGTCCAAACAAACATTGACCCTAGGAAAATAGTGGCCCTTTCAATGTAACTAACATTGGAAAATTACCCCGGACAAACTACCCCGTCAAAATCTTACCCATTTAGTCTTACATCTAAGCCTAAAATCCTTATTACTGGGCGGGTTAATTAGGTCCTCTTTGGGGTATAGTTTGTCCCTGATACAGAAAATATAAGTAAAGATACGAATACAAAAGTATAGGGTTTTTTCGGTCAATTTTATAACTCTTAGCATCGAATTCGTTAATGTTTATTCAATTAAAACGATACCTCCTTTGGAAGCAGGAGCTATCGCGATCGGTCAATTGTTAACATATTTTTCCGGACGAAAAGTTATTGTTATTAGAAATTATGTAAAATTGATCAGAAATAGGTTTAAACTGGACGGAAAAACCTATATTAAAATAATTATACAAAAATATTTGGCAATCCAGGTAACCCTTTTATTCACTTATGTTTTTAATTATTCACTTTCAAAGTAAATACAAACTTACCATCCCCTCGATAATCTTCCCCAAAGACTACATGTTTTTTTTCCATCCTAGCCATCTTAGCTCCGGGTTCAGTTAGACGAAGAAATGGAGAATTATTGGTAATCAGGAAAACCAGAGTTAGCCAATGGCAACCCACCCACGGACCCCAATACGCAGATAAAAATTCTCATCAGCGGAAGAAGTTTTTCCCGTAATGATTCTTTCCTAGAATGATAAAAAAGAATGAATACTGTAAAATGATTAGCTTCATATACATATCTCATTTAAAAATTAATATAAATATATATGTTTTTCCCGTTTCAAGTTAACTACCTCCAATCATTTTGCATTCCCTTAAGAGACTTTCCTTCCGAAATCCCGATCTCGATTTAAAGAATCCTGAAAAATGTTTAATTCAATTGACTGATAGCACGCTCCCATGAGGTATCCGTTTTTAAATTAAATGAACATTTGTCCGAATTTCCGGAATGCAAAAAGTTTAAATGACTACCGTGTTAAACTCTTTGCATATCAATTCCGGTTAATTCGTTACATGTTTCCTTCAAATTTGGCACGATAGCTGTGACGAGCCGGTGCGCTATCAAGTCCATTTAAATTAACGCTTTATGCAAGCGGTTTCGTTTTTTGTGTTCTTTTAATATTCCCGATTATGAAGCTGTTCCCAATTCGTTTTTGGTGCGAATCAAAAACTGTTCATATGCAAAATGAATTTCGTCAATGTGCATTTAAATAGAATGAATTTTGAGCGACCACTGAAGAATCTTCTTGCTCACATTCCAATTATTCGGCCGGCAATTTGCAATTGGATTGAACGGTTTTTTTAATTCTTGGCTGTTCATAAACGAATTTTTGAATTGCAAGAACTTTTTTAATCGCGAATCACATTTTTGGGACGAAAGTACTATAAGAGAAATTCAAATCGCGGATCGGAGGATAGTAAAAACTTGACCGGTGGAAAACCTGTATTATTGTTTAGTTTCGGTCACCCGCTTTAACCTTTGAATTTTTTTAAATCTCTCCCTTCTACATGTTTTCTAGGCCTATAATCAATTTCCCCTTAAAAAAAAATTCAAATGCTGTGGATTTTTAAAAAGTTTGTGTGTTTAGGCCTTCGTTCCGCCGCATGCAAAGTGGTATACTTGGGGTGAAAGGTAACATATTCCGATTTTGGGCGCCATAGAGCCAATATAGAAAAAAATATGTCTAATTTTCCTTGCTCTCGGCAACAATATTGGATAAGATAGTTTAGTATTTCATTATTTAAACCAAATAATGAATTCCTACATGAATTTTTATGTCAAAAAAAGTATTTAAAGAAAAAAAACAAAAAAAAAAAAAACAGTTTTGGTGATTTTTCCCCTTACCTCCTGTGCCAATCTCCCTCTGTGAACGTCACCCAATTTGGAATCACAAAATCCCTGGTTACATTGCCGATGTACCTGAGTAATTTGTTAATTAACTAGGTTCGTTTCTACAACATATAAAAACACAACATTCCAATGGTATATAACATATTATTTGATATAAGATTAAACAAATATTCCCAAGGTTTTTGAATAACATATTTTAATTTCATGTTAGGGCCCTAAGAATGTAAATCCCAAGCCCCCTCGAAACTGTTCATCTCAAAACAAACCAAACAACAATAAAATAAATCATATTCCCCTAGTCAGTTGTTATTTATTTTCATTGTAGTATGGGGCCAGAACCAAACACCACACACACAAAAAAAACCCCAAACAACAAAAACAAAAAACCCAAACGAAACAATAACAAATTAGGTATACAGGCCCCCAATTATTTTGTTCACTACGCCATTCGCATCAATAGGCATGCAACAATATGATTTCATTTATAGTAATAATTATGATAGACAATATTACAGTTATTTTTAACGGTAATATAATATATATTTTTCTTCTTCTTCTCACTGCCTCCTTGCCCTGAAATGTTTTTTATCTAGTTTGTAAGTCCCTCAATAATTGTTAATACGAACAACTGAGTCAAACAAAATATGAGCAGGCCAATAGACTCAAATAAAGATAAAATTAAAGGGGAAATTCACCCTGGAATTTTATTGGTTTTTAAAAAATGCAGAAAAAATAACAGAAAAATATGAATGAAGTTTGAAGAAAAAATCGACAAAAAATAGGAAGTTATGAATATTTAAAATGTTTGATTCTGTGACGTCAACGTGCGAAGCAGCTCTCCCTATGTTTGTGTATGTAAATTCCAGAAAGTTGTTCTTTTTCATGGTTCTTTGATAAAGGAATGGGTCAATTTGATAGAGGCATGTATATTAACATAATTATGTTTTGATGATGTTATCGACCGCACCAGGTGATATAATTAATATTATTCTGAAAATTGACACTTCATGGAATTTACACTACATAACACATGGGAGAACTGCTCGCATGTGACGTCACATATCAAAACTTTAAATATTCATATCTCCATTTTTTTGGTCGAATTTCTAAACCTTCACTCATATTTTCTTTTATTTTTCTGCATTTTTTAAAATTCAAATTAAACCAGGGGTTAACTTCCCCTTTAAGGTAAAGAATCACTCACGTCTTGCCTTCCAATTCCCCCTGACGATTGCAGCAAAGTTTTGAACGGTCACAAAGGACCAAACGTGTACCAAATAGAGCATGCAATACGACCAAGCTGGTTTGTCATCAATCTCCATATCAAGAAAGCCTTCTTCGTCACGAGGAGATCGTTCTCGCTATCTCTGTCTGGGTCTTCCAAGGTTTTGGACTTTTTTTTGCCGAATCGCTTGGGGCGGCATCGACAATCGCTAGCAGAGAGAGCGATGAGGAAGACGGACGATGGCGGACAACCAGAAACTCGTCCATGATGAGGTGATTGAGCTTGCTCAATAGAAACCACGGCGACGATGATGATGGAGATAATGCTATGAAATTGAAATTTATCGACGTTTTATTCAATAAAATCCAACAAAAAATTTAATTAAAGGTCATGCTTATTGAAAAAAACAACCTTCCGCACATTATTTGAATAAATAATGAAATATAACTATCTTATCAATATTGTGCGAGAGCAAAATTAGACATATTTGTTTTCATATTGGCCTATGGCGCCAAATCGAAATGTTTACTTTCATCCCAAGTATACTGTGCATGCGGCGAAACGAAGTGCCTAAACGACAACTTTTAAAATCACAGCATTTGATTTTTTTAAGGGAATTGATATAGGCCTAGAACATGTAGAAGAGAGATTTAAAAAAAAAATAGTCAAAGGTAAAGACGGGTGAACCGAACTAACAATAATACAGGTTTTCCCGGTCAAGTTTTAACTATCTCCGATCGATTTGAAATTTCTTATAAGTACTTTCGTCCAAAATGTGATCGCGATTAAAAAGTCTGCAATCAAATTCGTTTATGAACAGCCAGAATAAAAAACCGTTCAATCCAATTGCAAATTGCGCCGATCAATTTGAAATTGTGAGCAGAAGTATTCTTCAGTGGTCGCTCAAATTCATCTATAAATGCACATTGACGAAATTCATTGCATATGAACAGTTTTGATCGCACAAAAACGAATTTGACAGCTCATATCGAATATAAAAGAACAAAAACGAAACCGCTTGCTATAAGCGTTAATTTAAATGACTGATAGCACCGCTCGGTCAGCTATCGTGCAAATTGAAGGAACATTAACGAATTAACGAATTTGATTGCAAAGAGTTTA
>CALNVZ010003425.1:39018897-39047229 GCA_940671915.1 Paracentrotus lividus | reverse complement strand
AAAAAAAAAAAAAAAAAAAAAAAAAAACTAAAAAATAGATAAGAAAATAAATAAATAAAAATAAAAATAAAAAAATTCAGCTAATGCTTTAATCATAATTACCAACCTTAAAACATATAAACATGAAATAAATTTCTATATTGATAGTCAAAAATATCTGAAATATGAAGTTTGAATTCAAGGTATTCATTAGAGTTACTGTAAGATGATTATATACTAATATATCGATTTTATTATAGGTTTTCCCGGTCGATTTTAAACCCTTTTCAATCGAATTCGTTAATGTTCAGTCAATTTAAACGATACCTTCCCGGAGCGGGGCTATCGGTAATTTAAGTTAACATTTAGAGCAATCGATTTCGTTTATGTTCTTTCATAATCGTTAATGATCATTCGTATTCGTTTATGTGCGATCAAAAGTGTTTATGTGCAGTGAACTTCGTCAATGTGCATGAAATCAAATTCGTGCGATCAATTAAAAAAATTCCCAGCTGTAAAAAGGAAGTGGAGGTGAGCTTCCAGCAGTCAAATTCGTTTTAAGGCATGCAATTTAAAACTTTTAGGCCTATCCGTGTGAACACACGAAGCAAGGGGGTCACGGTGGCGCCTATGGTAAACACAAAATAAATTTATAGGCAATAATTTGTATTCAGAGGCTGCGGAACGAATTTGAAAGTGGGGGGGGGCACTTTTTTTCTGAAAAGGGGCCCCTTTACCTCAGTGGCATAATGAGCAAAATTTATGGTATAGGGAGGGGCTGGGTATAAAAGTAGTATTTTAATTTATTATGTTGTTCAATATATTGATTTTTGAGCGATTAAAAGTGCCCCCTTTTAAAAGAAAATGTACATTTTAGAGTTTAAGCAACATTTAAAGTTTAAGCAACATTACAGTTTCATTACACACTTTAAGCAAAGTGTAAAATTATTGCCCCCATGATAATGTTAAATACCAAATTGCAAATGAATTTATATGTTTTAAATGATTTTTAAAAATATAAGTGCTAAAAAAAAAAGGGCTTTAAAAATATGTTTAGAGGGATGTAAATAGGCCATTGTGCTTTTGACAACACTCTTTTACAATAGTTGCCTCCGGCAGCAGGGTAATTGGTCTCATGCGTATTGCTTGGTATTCCCTTTTCATGCGCGTCTAAATAAATCAAACCCAACTTTGAGAGCCCTCGTATTATATTTTATAACTTATTTCGCTAATTTTACTTCATGACAAAAGTAACTCGTATTCTATCCAGTGATTACCAAAAATTATACTGTGTTGCCATGGATGACTGAGCACTTTGTGTTTTTCCAAAGTGCATGTTCAGTCATCCGTTACAATGCAGGTATAAATTGGCTATCATGAATAGAACATGAATAGGACTCTTTATTATGAATAGATATCAAGGTTACACAAGCTATGAATTGTAATTAAGGCTTCTCAAGTTTCACTGTCAAAAAATTGCTGTAGCTTTTTACAGTAAATTAGAGTCAGGCAGCTGACATGATTTTGCAGTAGATGAACGAGTACAGCAGTGTATTGGAAAACTGGAAAGAACCCCAATTTACCAAACTAAACATTGCAGTGCATCTTGCTGCAATGTCCCTACAGCCGGGGGTCCAAAATGAGTGCCCATTTTACAAATTTTTTTTAAAATTTTTGAATAGAAATAGCAGAAGTCATTTTCTACAAACACACTAAATTTGACGGTCAAAATAAGAATATTAAATTGTCTTAACGTTTGCTATTGAAAATTCAGACTGGAATTCGAAAACGTGAGAGTTTGATGAAGAAATGTTTTTTTTTCCCTCATTTTACGAAAATATTTTTTCCCTTTTTTCAATATTTTTTAATAAATAGTTGTATGAACATTGATGTTTGTAACTTCACTAAAAAACTACCTACGTGGCATGTGAATGCATGCTGTAAAAAGAAGGGAGTCAATATCTTATATCTAATATCTTATTATTAGACCAAAAATCAACCAATTTGCCCCGTATCGAGAAGAATCCTATACCATATCGTATTAGGAAAGGCCGATAACATGCGATAGCTTTTAGCAGACAAACACGTATCGAAAACTTGTACGTAATGTCCGCATTTTGCACTTTTGTTTGGCGTACTCACAGCCATCACATACAACAGGCTTTATCATAATACTCGTGCGGGTATGGTGTTATTCTCAGTCACGGGGGCAAATAAATTTTGTCTATATTGCGTTCCTAACTATCTAATCATTAATTTCTTTATCGGAAATAAGATATAAACTCCCTTCTTTTTACAGCATCATTCACATGCACGTAGGTAGTCTTTTTTAGAAATTAGAAAAGTTACAAACGTCAATGTTTCAACAACTATTATTTAAAAATTATTGAAAAAAAAGAAAAAAAAAATATTTTCGTAAAACAGTGAGGAAAAAAACATTCTTCAGCCAAAACTCTCACTGCTTTTCGATTTCAGTCTGATTTCAAAATAGAAGCCCAAGCGTTAAAATAATTTAATATCTTTATTTTGACATCAAAATTTAGTTGTGTTTTAGAAATGACTCTGCTATATTCAAAATATAAAAATTGTAAAATGGGCACTCATTTTGGACGCCCCCGGCTGTAGAGGACCTTATGCCAAGCAGAGTTGCAATGCCAGATGTTTAGTTGGCAAATTTTGGGGTTCTTTCTCATGTTTTCCAATTCAGCTGCTTGGTACCTCGGTTCATCCTACTCAAATCCTGTTATTGCCCTGACTATTAATGGCACTCCGATGTATTCTGTCAGGCGTGCGAAATTTACAGTAAAAATTACTTTAAATTTCGACAAGATACAGGAAAAATACTGTCAATTATGCTGTATTTAACTGTCAGCAGCAGTTGCCAGTAATTACTGTTCTACAGCATTTTTTGGGTTTCATTTTGGGGACTCCCTGTATAACAGATTATTCTACACCAAGAATATTGTTTTGTATGCATTGTTCAGATATTTGCGTTATTTTAAAAAATTGCAGCAATGGAAAATCATTGTAACTAGAGAACTGGGAAAGTTATTATATCAGGCCCTTATTCCTTAGAACTTTAATTTCATGATTAAGTTGTAATAATGACATAGACCACAGAATCATAAAATACAATGTTAAATCCGTTTGTTCGAATTATTTATGTCGGAAATATGTGATAATCATGACACAAGTCCTGTTTTTGTGACGTTAATTTATGTCACGATCATAAAAGTTTTCTTGGCACCAGAGACAATGTATATATTTTTTTTCTATCGGTCTCTTTATAGTTCCAATGTTTCCATATATGTATGAACCAAACTTTCTCACAGGTATGCGAAGTTGATATCCAAGTGAATTATTATTAATACTGAATTTACTGAATACTTCTGCCGATGGAATAATTACCGAAGTCTCAAAAACTGTTCTTGGAAAGTCAATCATTTAGTTTCATCCATTAAGAATACAAATTATGATCTTTATTATAGTATTTTTCATTGTAAATCGATTTATTAATTAATTGTTATATAGATTAGGAGGTTAATAAGGAAGTCAAAAGGAGCCTGAGCTTTCGATCTAGCAGAATCTTCGTCAGAGACAAAATGAGGTTTAAGTAAGATTTACCAATTGAAAAGAAATAAAAAACGAAAACAAGAAAACATGACAAGGTAAACTTATGCTAAACAACAATAGAAATGAATTAAGAAATTCAAATCATCCTATTGATCTTTGGTCTTTGTATGGAGATCGAGCATCAGATTCAACAATGTAAGTTATACAGGAAAAACTTCTGTAGGAAATACTCCTATAAAGCTTATTAACATTTTATGATAAAGATGAGTTTCGTATAAAAGAAGCATATCTCAATACGAATGGGTCTAAAAGAAGAAGGAAGATATTCATATAGATAATAACCATAAACATTGTTAGAAAACTGAATATAATTTAATGAATGAAACAATATTTAGTTGCACCAAAAATAGTTGAGTTATTTCTTCTTTTTACTTTTGGTTGATTTGGGCTGGTCGGCATCAGTGTTTTGAGAATGTACGGGTAGGATCAGGAATTGATACCACATCAACGATTTTGATTGGTCTAATGGAAAGCCCATGTCATCGGTGTCTACCTCAGCCATCGTTATCAATTATGTCCTGTAAATGAGAAGAGAGAGAGAAAGAGAGATATGAGAGAGAGAGAGAGAGAGAGAGAGAGAGAGAGAGAGAGAGAGGAGAGGAAGAGAGAGCGGTATGTGAGAGAGAGAGAGAGGACAAGACAGATATCAGAGAGACAGATTAGACAGAAAGAGAGAGGAGTAGAAAGAGAGAGAGGAGAGAAGAAGGAGAGCGGTTGTGGAGAAGAGAGAGAGACAGACAAGATATAAAGAGACAGATAGACAGAAAGAGAGAGGATGAGAGAAAGAGAGCAGAGGAGAGAGAGAGGGGATGGGGAGAGTAGAGAGAGAGACAGACAGATATAGCAGATATACAGATAGACAGAAAAGAGAGAGGAGAGAGAATGAGGGAGACAGAACAGACAAACAAGAAGCACAGACAGAAAGAGAGAAAGAAGAGAGAGAGACAGAAGAGAGAAAGGAGATGAGAGAGAGAAGAGAGAGAAGAAGGGCGAGAGAGAAGGGGGGTGAGAGGGACGGAGAGAAGTGGGGAAAAGGGGAAAGAGAGTGGAAAAGAAGGAGAGAGGGGAGGGAAAAGAAGGGAGAAGAAGAGAGAAGAGTAAGAGAGAAAAAAAAAAACGGAGAAAGAAGGAGAATAGGAAGTGGAAGAAAAAGAGAAGAAGATGAAGAAGGGAAGAAGGTGAAGAATAAGAAAAAAGAAGGAGAAGAAAGAAATACGAATAACTTTACGGCTTTGAACGAATCATAAATTTAAACGACATAAACAATATATTGCATTCAAATGGGACTAAAGAGAAATTATTAGGCAATGTGATGAATGAGTATGATATTAATGCACTTAATGATGCAATCGATAATGATTATTATTACAGATATACCTGAGAATACCCGTATGTGTAATAATTTATGAGAGATAAATATTCTATCTATATCCAGTTAATGAACAAAATATGCAAGATACCAATAAGGAAAAAATATAAAACGAATAATACTAGTAAAAAACAGAAGTATAAGTATGTACATATGAAAATGAAATTCGATGCATGTTAAATTAAAACAGATGATATGTGCAAGCTTTAATAAAATTTAAAACGATTATTACATGGATGGGCGGAAGAAAATTGATAATTATTGTATGTGTGATAAATGGACAACAATTGTGTTTATACATTAAACAATTTTTCCTGTAAATTGATAATTTTCCGATTGAGAATTTAAGAAGGTATTTTTTTAAAGAGCTTTATAATAAACCAGGCTATATTAAGGAGTAACCTGACTCCAGTTCTCCGAATTACTAGTTGAAATCCTTGGGGCGTAAGTTGCCAGCACCAAAATCACAAGTAAGTCAGATAAATTTACACACACTATAATATAGGTTTTCCTGGTCAATTTCATACTTTATCATCCGTTTTCATTAATTGTGCTTCAAATTGTGGTGTTTTGATGCCACGACTAACTTTTTTCAAACATTTCTGTGTTCGTGCTCTCAAATTTGTTTTTTAGGACACAATGTAATGGTTTGCAAAGTTTCAAATTCGGATATAGGCATTAATTTCATATTTGTGCATTCAAATTAGTGCGAATTTCAGTCATACGGAATGAAATGTCGACAGGATGAAGACGAATTTGAATAGTTATTGCCACATGTATATGCTTATGTATGTGAACTTAGAATGCGAAAATACGAAATCTATCACAACAATTCGTAATTTGATGATGAATACGATTTTGACTGGCAACAATTTTGACCGCATCAGCTTTTTTTTCCGAATATGCAATTGCCTCTTATATGCCAATTAAATGACAAAGCAATTAAATTGACCGGAGAAAACCTATATTGTATGTCTATGCCTCCACGCCTACCAGTGAGCGTAAATGGTTCCATACCAGAAGAAAGAAATTCTTTGAGTTATGTGTAGGCCTAGGCCTTATCGCGTTATAGCATAGCTCAGCTGAGCATTTTGCGCTTTTATATAAACATTATGTACATTGCTATTAAGCCTTAAAATATTTTTTTTTTTTTCTGTAGTGGTCATGTGTTCTCGTGAATATGTTTGATATGCCACATTAATAATAGGATAGGCAAATGAATTGTTTTCCTTTAATATATACATTAAATTATCGTAGCAAACATCTTAGTTTGTTAACAGTCATGCTTGACAATCTTGACATTTGATTTTTAAAAATCGCATTTAAAGCGCATGTCTTCGACCCATTAAATCCGCCTCAACGAGATTTAATATTTTTCATTCAATTTAGATTGTCACTGAAGATCTTTCCTAAGCTTTGTTTCATGATCGTTTCGTGGTCAATGCGATCCGCGGAGCCCGGAAGATGACGACGATGGCATCTACAATCTAAATGGAGTTGCCGACGAAAGCGTCGAAACGTCTCGGATGCAATATTTAATAATGTATATTTGCACTAAAATCAGGCCTACAAACTATATTTCGCGATCAATTTCTGGCGCGCTATGTCTGTAAATTCTTTATTCTTTAAAATTTATCGTTGGAAAATTTATACAGAAGTAAACACCACCGGTCCCAAAGCGTTATCTTTTATCCTGCGAAACAGATGGCCTATTCTTTCCCCCTTTTTCCGCGAGAGTCTGCAATTACAACCCTAAACTTTCCATAGGCTTCAACAGTACCAGGGACGTTTCGTGAAATGACTGTGGACGTTTTATCCGACAAATTTTCTCTCAGCCAATCAATGGCAAGCATTTTCAGTTAGCTTTATTAACAGCTGTCAGTGAGAACAGTGAATATTTGTTTCATTGAAATCTCCCAAGCGTCCCAATCTGGCTTGCAGAAGGAAAACAAATTCTCTGAAAGATATTTTGAAGGTCATAAAGGTAAACTGATTTTTGTTTAATAAAAAAAGATGCAGAATTTCCTTAAAAGACCGCTAGTAAGATTCCATTTAAAGATACAACTAAACATGTAGCGGGCGCCAAAAATTTTACATTTTAGGGGCCAAAGGATAAGAAACATTTGTTAAACCAGTAAGTATAATTATTGCTAATTAATCTTGATTTTCATCTCTCAAACCCCCTGAATAATGAGTTAATTTCAACTATTATTATGATACTTAGGATTTACCTATATAGGCATATTTCTCCATTTTGAAATTGTTGAACCATGACTTTTGAAAACAGTCATAACTTCTAGGGTATCTCACCTTCGCGGAGACGTCTCCGCGACGTAATCGTTTCCGCGATGGAATAAAAGTACTATAGTTTTCAAAAACTGTAACAAGCACTTTCAAAGCACCGTTCTCAAAGTTCAGTTTCCGGCGACTTCATGAAAAACGTCCCGGGCGACGTCTCCCGACAAGTTTCAAAAATTTGTCGCGGAGACATCCCTGCAGACGTTCATGAGTAGCGGAAAACTACTTTGAGATGGTTCTTGAAAGGTGCTTTGCTTACAGTTTTTTAAAACTGTCACGGAGACGTCTCGCGAGACGTCTCTAATACTTTTATCCGTCGCGGAGACGTCTCCGCGAATTGAGATTAACCACCTAAATTCATGATGTTTTCGTAATAATAGTGCTTGAGACAAAGCCGTGGGAGCCAAAATCGATGAATCTTCTTTAAAATTGAGGGCAGACTTGAGACATACGGGACGTAGAGTTTGAACAAGAAATGAAAAAAGGTAAACAAAAATGCAGTATCGTTATTAGCTTAACCCTAAAAGGCTAATCAGCCCCCCCCTCGACATTTTCGCGCGGTCATGTCGCCGAAAAAAATTTTTCGCGCTCGCGCATTTATGACTTTATACTTAACATCTTAAGGCGGCTCACACTATGCGACTTGCTGCGGTGCGATTTTTTAACAAACGGTAGTTGGACCATTATATAATGCGACAATTTGAAACATGCAAAGTTCTCTTATGAGATGTAAAAAAATTGTAAAGGAACAATTATCAAAAATTTTGTTTCCAATGCGGGTCTTAATTCGGAGTAAAGGTCAAATTACCTTAAAATCGCCAAGACCGCAGTGACGTCACTGCGATTTTGAAACCAATTAGATTTTATACAGAGAAAGAGGCGGTCGCACGCCTTTGAAAATTCAATTTTGTATATTCATAGGAATACTCACAATTTGTACATTAGAATTTCCTGTTGAATGTTTATATCAGATAATATTAGAGTTTTCCTGAAAATTCCGCCACCGCAGCCAAGTTCGCATTAGTGTGACCCGCCCTATAAACGCAACTTTTTAAACTTATTTTGAACAAATTGAGCGCGCATGGTTCGGAAATTGCGCAACATTATGTAATGCAGCGCAGCTCAAAAAACAGAGATTTTCTGTATTTGTGTACAAAACATATGGAAATGGACTTTCATGGTAAATCACATTCAGTATTAAATATGTTATTAGCCATTATATTAGTGATATTGCTTCTAATATCAGAGATAAATAATGCACCAAGTTTTCCAAACAAAAACAATAAAATACATAAGTCGAAAAACAAAGAAATACATAAGAAATCCCAAAACAATAAAAATACAAAGAATAGAATTAGTTACCTGGAATGTTTCCCGTACAATTGTAAGATGACTACAATCAATATTACACCAAGAATTAGCATTCTAGGAGCCTTATTTATGATTTAGGAGCAAAAAGTATGATTTCATGCAATAAATTAAGCATAATTAATTAATATAAATTAAAGGACATTATTTTGGAAAAACAAACTATACAGTCTTGTAGATTACTCGCCACACTACATATTGTGCAAATTTTCGCGGCGCCGCGCGATCGGCGACCGATATCTGAAGGGGGGGGCCTAATCAGCCCCCCTCCCCCCGGCTGTGAGATGCAAAAATAACCCGGCCTTTTTAGGTTAAATTCTTGAAATCTCTTTTTTTTTTTTTTTTTTTTTTTTTATAGTTTTAAATCATTCCATATTAGAAGCTTACAATATTATACGGGGCTATTAATTCCGTTAAAGACACAATACCATATGCCACGCTTGAAAAATACAAGTATTATTTGATATTCTTTATTCCAGCAAAAGACAACAAGATATGTACACGAGGAAGAAATTACCTCTAACTCTCTTTTTCGTCTAAATAATGAGCTAATAATGCGATAGCAGACATATTTTTAATTACAAGTTCGATCGTTCAATAAGACAATTTATTGTTCAGGATAATAATGTATGTACTCATTATTAAGAGTAAGTTTTATTCACAATATAGTAATTTTTGTCTCCTTTTCACCATTTTTTTCATATTGTTAGATTTCCTTGATATTCTTTAAATTATTGTGCTTTTGAAATACGTATAGGGGCATATAACAAATTTGCATTTGAAATTAAATTTACATATTATTTGATGTTTTATTAACAACTATCATGATTGTCATTTCATTCTTAATGGGACCACAGAAATGAATAATGATTAATCTTTTTTTTTTTAATTCTCTTTTTTGAAATATCTTTCAGTGTGAGCAGTTCTGACATTGGGAAAATTGAGGAACCATTTTGAGAAACATCAGAGAAAGTTACATCATTGTTCTAATCAGTGCGAGAAACTAATGGTCGACATTCCATTAATCGCGACATTATTATAATGATTCCATTCATCTTAAATATTTTGATTTTTAGCAATAATTTAATACAAAGTAATTTTTTGAAAATTTCATTAGGGATGATCGTTCTTTCGTTCCTGTCCTTCTTCCTACATTACCATTACTCTTCAAACCCCCAATTAATATTTTGCTTTCGGATACTCTCGCCTCACGTATAAAATTCCTTTTCTTGCTTTTCAAGTCATATATGGTCCAACCCCTTGTTCTGAATTGCTTTCCTAAATGGCAGCTGCGAAAACCCATCAACTTTGTTTACGCTGTCGCCCTACCTTGTAATTTCAGTTCGTATCTTGTATTTGAATATCATGATGTAACAGGCATTTCTAAATTGTTATTAGATTGCTTATTTATTTCGGAAACCAATAAATCGAATCAAATCAGATCAGTCAATTCATCAGCCAAAAAAAAAAAAAAAAAAAAAAAAAAATTTTGAGATCTGCTTCTCAATCTCCTTTTCTCTTCATACTTATTTTACACTGGTAAAAAAATATTATATTATAAAAATGTATTTTTACAGCAAATCTGCCTGTCAGCAGAGTCGCCATAAAAATGTAAATTTTAAAAAACAGTTTGTGTAAATTTCTCGTCTAAGAATTATTGAAGAGAGGAAAAAATCATTAGAGGTCTATCGTATACATTATTTGGTTAAAACGGAACAAAATGTTATCTCCTGATGTATATTTTGTATTTCTGATGTAATTATTTGCCGGAGAAATTTACAAACAAAACTGTTTTTTTAATTACATTTTTTTATTTGGCGACTTTTGCTGCAGCAGTTTTGCTGTAAAAAATTACAAATATTTTTTTACAGTGTATATTATATAACTTCTTTTACACACAACATATGCATGGTTCAACGTTCTTTCCCTAAGCTTTATTTATTTTGAAACTACTTAAGAG
Organism: Paracentrotus lividus; assembly: GCA_940671915.1. Classification (NCBI taxonomy): domain Eukaryota; kingdom Metazoa; phylum Echinodermata; class Echinoidea; order Camarodonta; family Echinidae; genus Paracentrotus; species Paracentrotus lividus. The sequence continues at coordinate 39,036,622 of CALNVZ010003425.1, read as the reverse complement.
AAAGAATGTTGACCAAAAATTGTTTGTAATAATATGTAGCGTTATTATTGAAACAACTGACCACATATGGCATCCGGATGAGAGGCCCTGTAAAAAATTATTTGACACAATCTCATTTTACAAATAATGTGTAGTCTAATTCTAGTCTGTGTATAGAATTTAAATGTGCTTTAAAACCCATCTGTTTTAAAAATCTATAAATCGTCAATCTGATAAATAATCTTAATTATTGTTATTGGGCCCATCCCCTGAAAATATTTATTTCATTATATGAGTGATTATTACATAGGCTGGTTTGATTTGTAGTATTTATTATGAACTAATTTTATTGGGCAAAATGTATCTCTTCTTTTCAGTCGCTCAGTTCTTTTCTTCTCGCGCGTAGGAAAGAAGGAAAATTGAATTTTCTTTTCGGTATCGCATACTAATCAATTATGATAATTTATCTTAATATATTATTTGCTAATCCTTCATTCATAACAACTAAGTTCAGTTACACAGTCATCTGGCATGAATCAGCAATAAAACTCATGCAATGTAATACAGATTTCTTGTTTTTTATTTTAGGGTGTAGTTATATATCCATTTTTTGTTCTTGTTTCTTGTTTTTTGTTAAGTGTGAAAAATATAGGTTTTCCCGGTCACAGTTAAACTATCTCCGATCAATTTGACTTTTCTTTCGAAAGCGCTTTCGTCCGGATGTGACGCGATTACAAAATCTGCAATGAATTCGATAATGTGTAGCATAATCAAAACCACCGTTCATCAATTGCAAATTGCGCCGACGAATTGCTGTTGTGAAAGCAGTCGCATTGTCAAGTTTGCTCAAATTCGTCCATTTCGTAAAATTCCCGTATTCTGGTTGATTCAAATTTCGTTTTTGGGCATCCACTTTAGAAAATAACTGTATACAAATTAGGAATGTTAGGTTTCGCGGTAGGAAAAAAAATTTGGGATTAGGGCACGTGAAGTGTTTTGTTCAGAAAAATGCTGATCATGGCGGAAGGGGACCTGAGCTTGAAAACACACACGCACACAAACCAAAACAATAACAAAAACAAACACAAGCTGTTAAATGTTTTGCGTTTATCAGATATTGAATTATAAACTATAGCTGCTCGAAAAAAGAATGTTTACCAAAAAAAAAATTATAATAAAAACATCACTAATGGGTATAAAAACCGAATATGGGCTGCAGCCTCCCCATCCTCACTTATTCATAGAAACTTGCATAACATGAGGGGGTAGGGGTGGGGTGTTTTAAAATTTCCGGGGCCTTTCGGCATCAACAAGGTCATCATGTAACGGCCATGGGGGGGGGGTAAGATTGGTCAGTGGGTCGGCCAATCTATTTTTTCTACCATTTTCCTCTTTTTTTTCCTTTTTTTTTTTTTTTTTTTTTTTTGCGGGGGTGGGGGAGGCTATTCCCGCTGACCCCTGGATCCACACCTAGAAATTCAATGACCAAGTGACAATAGATCAAGTCGTATTACATAAAATCAGATAAGACACAAATAGATGATAAGACAGGCGCGGCCCCCATACCCAGGGAGGAAAAAAAAAAAAAAAAAAAGAGAATGAAGATCGACATTTGACATAAACCGTACCCTGTGACCGTTACTTGATTGAACAGATATATATAGAGAGATGACCGAATGCCGCAAAAAAAAAACAAAAAAAAAAAACCTTTTAGACTTCTTTGAAAGGCCCCACGGACAAACTTTTTTTGGTAAAAAAGGGCAATCTCTTTGTACAAAAGAAAATGTTCCGCTCGCGTTCGCTATGCGACCTCGCATGAAAAGGGAACAGCAATACGCATTGAGGACCAATTACCCTTTGCTGCCGGAGGCAACTATTGTAAAAGAGTGTTGTCAAAAGCACAATGGCCTATTTTACATCCTCTAAACATTATTTTTTAAAGCCCTTTTTTTTTTAGCACTTATATTTTTAAAAATCATTTAAAACCATTATAAATTCATTTGCAATTTGGTATTAAATTATCATGGGGCAATAAAATTTTTTACACTTTGCTTTAAAGTGTGTAATGAAACTGTAATGTTGCTTAACTTTATGTTTGCTTAAACTAAAATGTTAACATTTTCTTTTAAAAGGGGGCACTTTTAATCGCTCAAAAATTCAATATTATTGAACAAACATATAAATTAAATATACTTTTATAACCCCAGCCCTCCTATACCATAATTTTTGTTCTCATTATTGCCACTGAGGTAAGGGGCCCTTTTCAGAAAAAAAGTGCCCCCCACTTTCAATTTCGTTTCCGCAGGCCTCTGAATTACAAATTATTGTCCTATTAAATTTATTTTGTGTTTACCAGTAGGGCTGCCACCGTGACCCCCTTGCTTCGTGTGTTCACACGGATAGGCCTAAAAGTTTTAATCATGCCTTAAACGATTTGACGCTGGAAGCTTCACCTCCACTTTCTTTTTTACAAGCTGTCGGGAATTTTTTAATTTGATCGCAAACGAATTTGATTTATGCACATTGACGAAGTTCACTGCCACATAAAACACTTTTGATCGCACAAAACGAATACGAATGATCATTAACGATTATGAAAGACATAACGAAATCGATTGCTCTAAATTGTTAACTTAAATTACCGATAGCCCGCTCCGGGAAGGTATCGTTTAAATTGACTGAACATTAACGCATTCGCATGAAAGGGTTTAAAATCGACCGGGGGGAAAACCTTATAATAAAATGATATATTAGTATATAATTTCATCTTTACAGTAACTCTAATGAATATCCTTGAATTCAAACTTTCATATTTCAGATATTTTGACTATCAATATAGGAAATTTATTTCATGTTATATGTTTATGGTTGGTAATTATGATTAAAGCATTAGCTGAATTTTTTTATTATTTTATTTTATTTATTTTTCTTATCATTTTTTGTTTTTTTTTTTTTTTTTTTTTTTTTTTTTTGGGGGGGGGGAAGGGAGGATGGCCCTTGAATTAAGTAACGATCAATTGATCGTTATTTGCTTCATTGCTTTCCCTCTACTTTTGGAATGATATCCCTTCTAACTTGAAAAAAATCTTTCCTCAGTATCTCAGTTTTTAAGCCCTTCTTAAAACACACTTATTCAATGAATCAAAGTTTGGCCAATTTCCGGTCTTTTCTACCCTTCTTTTTTCCTTCTTTCTTTCGTAAAAGCGCATATAGAGACACCTAAATTGGAATTGATTACGCGGCTCCATATAAAGAACCGTACTATTTATTATTATTATTATTAATACAAAAATTACATTAGTAAAATAAACTAGTAAAAATGATCGAATGACGATATAATAGATCAGCTGCATGCTACTAATAATCATTATTAATCTGTCAAGAATCTATATTAGTCAGAGATGACTTGTTGTACTTGTTCAAAACAAACATTGACTAGGAAATAGTGGCCTCAATGTATTAACTAATATGGACAATTACCCCCGGACAACTACCCCGTTCAAAATCTACCCCATTTAGTCTTACATCTAAGCCTAACTCTATATCTGGGCGGTGTTAATGTCCTGGGGGTTAGTTGTCCTGATACAAAGAAATAGTAAAGATACGATCCAATAATAGTATAGTTTTTTCGGTCAATTTTAACTTCTTAGCAATCGAATTGTTTTTGTTATTCAATTAAAACGATACCTTCTTGCGAGCGGAGCTAAATTCGCGATCGGTCAATTGAATTAACATTTCGGACGAATACTTGTAAGAAGATTAATGTAATTGATTCAGAAATTAGTTAAACTTGACTGGGAAACCTATATTAAACATTAATTATACAAGAATATTGCATCCAGGTAAACCCTTTTATTCACTTATGTTTTAATTTATTCACTTTTCAAAAGGTAAATTACAAAATCTTTACCATGCCCTCGATAATCTTCCCAAAGACATACATGTTTTCCATCTAGCCATCTAAGCTCGGTTCAGTAAGACGAAGAATTGAGAATTATTGCCGTATCAGGACCAGAGTTTAGCCATGCAACCCCACCACGACCCCAATGACGCAGATAAAAATTCTCACAGCGGAAGTTCCGATAAATGCCTTTCCTAGAATGATAAAGAATGAATACATGCTAAAATGATTAGCTTCTCATCATATATCTCATTTAAAATAATTATAATAATATATGTTTTTCCCGTCAAGTTTAAGAACTACCTCCAATCAATTTGGCTTCCTTAAGAGCACTTTTTTCCGAAATCCGATCTCGATTAAAGATCTGAATGTTAACTTCAATTGACTGATAGCACCGCTCCATGAGGTATCGTTTAAATTAAATGAACATTGTTCGAATTCGAGCAAAAAGTTTAAAATTGACCGTTGTTAAACTCTTTGCAATTCAAATTCGTTTAATTCGTTAATGTTCCTTCAATTTGCACGATAGGCTGACGAGCGGTGCTATCAGTCTTAATTTAACGCTTATAGCAAGCGGTTTTTCGTTTTTGTTTCTTTTATATTTCGATTGAGCTCAAATTCGTTTTTGTGCGATCAAAACTGTTTATATGCAATGATTTCGTTCATGTGCATTTATAGATTAATTTGAGCGACCACTTGAAGAATACTTCTGCTCACAATTCAAATTGATCGCGCAATTTGCTAATTTGGATTGACGGTTTTTTATTCTGCTGTTTCATAAACGTATTTTGATTGCAGACTTTTAATCGACGATCAACATTTTGGACGAAAGTCTATAAGAATTTCAAATCGATCGGTGAGATAGTAAACTGACCGGGAAAACCTGTATTATTGTTAGTTCGTTCACCGTCTTTAACCTTGACTATTTTTTTTTTAAATCTCTCTCTCTGTTCTAGGCCTATTATCAATTCCCTTAAAAAATCAATGCTGTGATTTTAAAAGTTGTTCGTTTAGCACTCGTTTTCGCCGCATTGGCACAGTATACTTGGGATGAAAGTAAACACTTTCGATTTGGCGCCATAGGCCAATATGAAAACAAATATGTCTAATTTTTGCTTCTCGCACAATATTGATGAAGATAGTTATATTTCTTTATTTACATAATGATTCTACATGATTTTATGTCAAAAAAGTATTAAAAAAAAAACAAAAAAAAAAAAAACAGTTTGGTGATTTCTTACCTCCTTGTGCCATTCTCCCTCTGTGACGTCACCCATGAATCACAAATCTGTACTATGACGAATTGTACCTGATATTGCTTATAACTTAGTCGTTTCTCAACATTAAAAACAAACATTCGTATATTAGACATATTGATTTGATATTAGATTACAATATATTCCCAGTTTTGATAATCATATTATTTCATTGTAGTGCCGCTAAGAATTGTTAAATCCCAAGCCCCCTCGAATACTGTTCATTCAACAAACAACCAAACAAACCAATAAATAAATCATATTCCCATAGTCCAGTTGTTATTTATTTTCATTGTTATATTGGGCCAGAACAAACACCACACACACACACAAAAAAAAACCCCCAAACAAACAAAAAAACAAAAAACCCCAAACCGAAACAATAACAAATTAGGTATACAGGCCCCAATATATTTTGTTCACTACGCCATTCGGCATAATAGGCATGCAACAATATGATTTCATTTATAGTAATAATTATGATAGACATATTACAGTTATTTTTATACGGTTCAATATAATATATTTTTCTTCTTTTCTACTGCCTCCTTGCCCTGAAATGTTTTTATCTAGTTTGTAAGTCCTCATAATTGTTAATACGAACAAACTGAGTCAAACAAAAATATGAGCAGCCAATAGACTCAAATAAAGATAAAGTAAAGGGAAGTTCACCCTGATTTTATTGGTTTAAAAAATGCAGAAAAATAAAGAAAAAATATGAATGAAAGTTTGGAAGGAAAACGACCAAAAAAATAGAGTTATGAATATTTTAAAATGTTTGATTCTTGACGTCACGTGCGGCAGGCTCTCCCATGTGTTGTGTATGTAAATTACCAGAAATGTGGTCTTTTTCATGCGTTCTTGATAAAGGAATGGGTCAATTTGATAAGAGGCATGTATATTTAACATAATTATGTTTGATGATGTATCACCGCCACAGGTGATATATAATATTATTCTGAAAATGAACTCATGGAATTTACACTACATAACACATGGAGAGAAACTGCTCGCCATGTGACGTCACATAATCAAAACTTAAATATTCATTCTCCTTATTTTTTTGGTTCGATTCTCCAAACCTTCACTCATATTTTCTTTTTATTTCTGCATTTTTTAAATCAAATTAAACCCAGGGTTAACTTCCCCTTTAAGTAAAGAATCACTCACGTTCCTTGCCTCCAATTCCCCCTGACGATTGCAGCAAAGTTTTGAACGGGTCACGGACACGTGTCACCAAATATAGCAATTTACAATTTACGACCAGCTGGTTCGGTCATCAATCTCCATATCAAAGAAAGTCCTCTTTCGTCACGAGGGCAGATCTTCTCGCTATCTCTGTCTGGGTCTCCCAGGTTTGGACTTCTTTTTGCCGAATCGCTTGGCGCATCTACATCGCTAGCAGAGAGAGCGATGAGAAGACGACGATGCGGACAACCAGAACATCGTCATGATGAGGTGATTGAGCTTGCTCAATAGAAACCACGGGCGACGATGATGATGGAGAAATGCAAATGAAATTGAATTTATCGACGTTTTATTCAATTAAATCCAACAAAAAATTTAATTAAGGTCATGCTTATTTGAAAAAAAAACAACCTCCGCACATTATTTTGATTTATTTTTAGGACAAAGTTTTCATGGGACGCGCTTCACCAAGTCACGTCGGACAATTTTATTCTTATTTTTTTGTTGTTGTTTCGGATTGCTGTATCCCACTATTTAGAGTTCATTTCAATTTATCATGATTATATAAATGTCTTTCATAAAAAAACAACTATACAGTTCATTTATTCTGAGGATAAAAATGCGTGGGTCTTTCTGAAGCTATTCAAAACTATTTATTTTAAATTTCATTCTTGGTTTTGTGTTCAGATATGCTTTATCCCACTGTAGGTCATTCAATAATGTAAAATTATGCAAGAAAATTGTCTTAATTTAGAATGCCTATGAATGAAAAAAACAACGAAAAGTTTTAATTGAAAAAAAGACACATTTCATCGCTCTCTTCCTCCCTCTATTCTATGTGGATGATTTTTAAACTCTCTTTTTTTATGTTCTACATCCTATAAAAGCTATTCTTTCTCTGTCTGTTCTCTATGACTTTTTAGTAATATTCATGCCCATACCCAATCTCCAATTTGAGCATTCATTGAAATCTCAATGTCTTTTTAGGCCTATGTCTCTACTTTATTAATTGAAAATAGTATGTTCAAAATTGGCGTGATTCCAGGCAAGAGACTTATGCATCCCAAGATTAAATTCATAGTATATAATATTGTATAGAACATAATGTTATTTAAACGGAAACAAGCATTATGCAATCCCAAAGTTTAGAAAAATAAAAAACTGGCTTACCTTGAATCCAAAAAGTCGATCCTGATCGGTAATAGACACGATGAAATAAAATCGAGCGAGGAATGAAGTGCCTAGATGAAATGAAATAGGTTATTATACAGTGTTAAGCCAATAGCACATACACCAGCCTGTTAACATGGTCTCATGCAGCTGCTTAAAGCAACGTGGCCTCTGTCCGCTCTTTCAAGCTGTTACGTTTAGTTCTTTCCTTTGTATCCGTTGCAGTGTAATAATGTCTTATAATGTTTGCACTCGCAAAGAAATGATGCATTCGCTTGAACTAATGAACACAATAGGAAATTGAATATTATTGCATTGTTTGTTTTGAAAGTTTCAGAATATATTTGTATATTTTTCCCCACTTTTTATTATTGTTTCCTTTATTTTATGGTGTGGTGATATCTCTAGACAATCGACCAATTTAACTTTAATTTTTCCCCTGCATTTGACGAGTTCCTTTTCTGATTTCTGAAACAGATTTACCAAAAATATCAATTTGACACTATTCTGCCTATTTAAAGTAGGCCTATCAGTACAAGGCAGTCCTATTGTTATTATGTGACACGATATTCGCTCCTGCAACAAATGTCCGGATTTTTATTTTTCGTCTAAGTTGTAACGGTTATAGGGTTAGGGTTTGCAGTTAGGGTTTGAAACAAATCGGCAGCTAAGACTAATTTTTCGGTTAGGACGACCAAACACCAACTTCTCGTTCCTAAACAATTACACTTGGCTTGCCAGTTGCTAAAAATTGATTTTCAAACTCTGTCTTTTTATGCACACAAATTTCTTACAAATCAACACCAGGCTATTTTACTCAGACTTTCTAGGCTTAATACACCCCGGCGTAATCTTCGATCCTTCAGACGACAAAACATAAAGAAAACCCAGACCACCACTCCACAGGCAAAGTTTGAATTGCAGCCACCAAATATTTGGCAACAACATACCCAAAATAATCGTAGCAATTAAGTACCCCAACATTTAAGAAAAAAAATCTTGAATGTTATTCTGTTTTAATGCAATTAGTTAGGCTTTTATTCAAGGGCTGATTGCTCTATGCACATGTAACTCATAAATATGTTAAGTAATCTAGGAACATTATACTTTGATTTAGTAAAGCCGCAGTACACGATAATAGCACGTTCTTAAATACTATTATAATTACCCACGCCGAGAAATCGGGCAGGGTAATTTAAAGGTCCGTAGTTTGTTGATTTGTGTTTGTGTGTTGTTTGTTCGCTTGTGCCAACATGAGAACGAAACTGTGAACGGATTTGCACCCAAATTTAGGAGTTTTGAGTGAAGAAAGAATCGATTAGATTTGTGATGATTTGGTTGATCCCTGCAGATTCTTTGTAGATTTTATTTTGACCCATACATATCAATTCTACTCCACGTGAAATGCTAACCTTAACGTATGACATTAAATCTTAATTAAAGACGCGTCCATTATTGAGGAGGGGAAACGCAACATACATCTTCATGAGTTTATGGAAAATACAACTGCAGCGGCGCAGAAAATTATACGGTTCACATAATGTCAACAAACCCGCGTATAACGGCGGGAAGCGACCGAATTGACAACTCATGGCAATTATTACTTTAGCGTACAAAAACTCGCCTAAGAAAACTTCCCTGTGGTAAAATTGGTCTGGTCAGTCCGATCCGTTCGAGCTAATTCTCTATGGACATGAAATAAATTAATTGAACTTTTATCATAGTTTTCGTAGGTAGATGCCTTCAGACCAGATTGGGGAAAATCATTTTGGCAAGCCTATAACTCCATTGTGCTAAATTGTAATCAGATTCTTTATTTCACATAGATTGATGTTCCTAACGATTTATTGATATAAATAGTTATTTGTCAATCTGCGAAGACGCCGTCCACACCCCCTCTCCCCGGTGAGAGAGATGCAGGGACGGGCTCGCAAGAGGACTAAGACACATTATATCAAAACGAGAACACAACAGGAAAAAGTATCTGATTACAACTTTAGCACAATGGTGTTATAGGCTTGCCCAAAATGTATTTCCCAATTGAGTCTGAACATCTACCTACGAAAACTATGATAAAAAGTTCAATTATTTATTTCATGTCCATTGAGGAAATTAGCTCGAACGGATCGCACTGACCAGACCATTTTACACACAGGGAAGTTTTTCTTATGCGATTTTTTGTACGCTAAGTAATAATTGCATGCAGTTTCAATCGGTCGCTTCCCGCGTTATAGCGCGGGTTTTTGTTGACATAATGTAGAACCGTATATATTTTTCTGCGCCGCCTCAGTTTTATTTCCACTAAACTCATGAATGTAATGTTGCGTTTCCCCTCCTCAATATGGACGCGTCTTTATGTTAAGATTTTAATGCATACGTTTAGGTTTACATCAACGCTGGAGTTAGAATTGATATGTATGGGGCAAAACTAAAACTACAAAGAATCTGCAGGGATCAACCAATCATCACCAAAAACTCTAATCGATTCTTTCCTTTCACTATCCAAAACAATCCCTGAAAATTTTGGTGCAAATCCCGTTCACCCGTTCTCTAGTTTAGGCCACAAACAAACAAAAAACAACAAACAAACAAACAAACAAACAAACAAAACATACGGACCCTTTACAATACCCTGCCGATTTCATCGGCGTGGTAATAATAATAATAGTATTTAGAAACGCTATTCACGATGTACCATAGCGCTTTACATAATCAAACAGTATATAACATAGAATAATACAAACATAGAAAAAAATTACATTAAAACATATTTATGAGTATACATCGGCATAGAGGCAATCAGCCCTTGAATAAAAGCCAACTAATTAAAGCATTAAACAGATAACATTTCAAGATTTCCTTAAATGTTGGTGGTACTTAATATGCTACGATTATTTTGAGGTATGTTGTTCCAAATATTTGGTGCTGCATTCCAAAAACGTTTGCCTGTGAGATCGTGAAGTGGAATCTGGGTTTAACTAATATTGTTTTGTCGTCTAGGGATCAAGATTACGCCGGGGTGTATAGCCTGAAAGATCTGAGTAAAAAGCCTGGTGGTCTGATTTGTAAAATTGTGTGCATAAAGCAGAGTTGAAATCAATTTCTTTACAACTGGCGCCAGTGTATTGTTTAGGAACAGAGAAGTTGGTGTTTGGCGGTCCTAACCGAAAAATTAGTCTTAGCTGCACGATGTATCATAAACCCTACTGCAACCCTAACCCTAAACCGTACAACTTAGACGAAATAAAATCCGGAACATTTGTGCGCAGGAGCGAATATCGTGTCTCATAATAACAGATAGGACTGCTGTGTTAACTTGTAGGCCTACTTTAAAGGCAGAATAGTGTCAAATTGATATTTTTGGCTAAATCATGAAATTTCAGAATCAGAAGAAGGAAAACTCTACAGTACAAAACTGCAGGGGAAAAATAAAGTTTAATTTTGACTTTTTTTTTTAGTTCACGATGTGTCTAGAGATATCACCAACACCCAATAAAATTAAAGGAACACAATGATAAAAAAAGGGGGAAATTTATACCAAAATATATTCTGAAAACTTTCACACAATGCATAATATTCAATCCTATTTGTGGTTCATTAGTTTCAGCGGAATGCATCTTCTTGCGAGTTGCAAAACAAAATTATTAAGACAATTATTACACTGCACGGATACAAAGGAAAGAACTAACGTAACAGGACTTGAAGAGCGGACAGAGGACCACGTTGCTTTAAGCAGCTTATAGACCAATGTTAACAGTGTGTATGTGCTATTGGTCTTAACACTGTATATAACCTATTTCATTTCATCTAGCAATTTCATTCTCGCTCGATTTTATTCATCGTGTCTATACGATCAGGATTCGACTTTTTGGATTCAAGGTAAGCCAGTGTTTTTTTATTTTTAAACTTTTGGATTGCATAATGTTGTTTCGTTAAATAACATTATGTCTATACATTATTATATACTATGAATTTAATCATTTTTGGATTGCATAAAGTCTCTTGCCTGGATATAACGTCCCAATTTTGACATCATTTTCAATATAAAGTAAGAGACATAGCCTAAGACATTGAGATTTCAAATGATGCTCAAATTGGGAGATTGTTAGTGGCATGATATTTACTGAAAAGTCAATAGAGAACGAGACAGAGAAAGAATAGCTTTATAGGATGTAGAACATAGAAAAGAGAGTTTTAAAAAATTTTTTTTTCAAATTTTTTTTTCCCACATAGAAGTAGAGAGGAAGAGAGCGATGAATGGTCTTATTTTCCAATTAAAACTTTTTCGTGTTTTTTTTTCATCTAGCATTCTAAATTAATGCAATTTCTTGACATATTTTGTACATTATTGAATGACCTTACAGTGGGATTAAAGCATATCTGAACACAAAAACCAGAATTTGAAATTTAAATATAATAGTGTTTGAATAGCTTTCAGAAAGACCCACACATTTTTATTCAGAATTAAATAAACTGTTTAGTTGTTTTATGAAGCAATTTATATAATCATGATAATATTGAATGACCTAAATAGTGGGATAACAGCATATCCGAACACAAAAATAAGAATAAAATTGTCGACGTGACTTTGTGAAGCGCGTCCATGAAAAACTTTGTCTAAAAATAAATCAAAATAATGTGCGGAGGTTTTTTTTTCATAAGCATGACCTTTAATTAATTTTTTGTGGATTTTATTGAAATAAAACGGTCGATAAATTCAATTTCATAAGCATTATCTCCATCATCATCGTCGCCGTGGTTCTCTATTTGAGCAAGCTCAATCACCTCATCATGACGATGTTCTTGGTTGTCCGCCATCGTCGTCTTTCCCATCGCTCTCTCTGCTAGCGATGTTCGATGCCGCCAAGCGATTCGGCAAAAGAAGTCCAAACCTTGGGAAGACCCGACAGAGATAGCGAGAACGATCTCCTCGTGACGTGAAGAAGGCTTTCTTTGATATGGAGATTTGATGACGAACCAGCTGGTCGTATTGTCATTGCTTCTATTTTGGGTGAACGTGTCCTGTGACCGTTCAACTTTGCGCAATCGTCAAGGGGAATGGAGGCAGACGTGAGTGATTCTTTACTTAAAGGGGAGTTAACCCTGGGTTTAATTTGATTTTAAAAAATGCAGAAAATAAAAGAAAATATGAGTGAAGGTTTGGAGAAATTCGACAAAAAATAATGGAGATATGAATATTTTAAAGTTTTGTTTATGTGACGTCACATGCCGAGCAGTTCTCCCCTTTTTTTTTCCCCCCCCCCAATGTGTTATGTAGTGTAAATTCATGGAAGGTTGTCATTTTTCAGATAATATAATTATTATCACCTGTGCGGTCGCATACATCATCAAACATAATAGTTAATATACATGCCTCTATCAAATTGACCCATTCCTTCAAGAACCATGAAAAAAGACACATTTCTGGAATTTACATACACAACACATGGGAGAAGCCTTGCTCGCACGTGACGTCACAGAATCAAACATTTTAAATATTCATAACTCGCTATCTTTTTTTGTCGATTTTCTTCAAACTTTCATTCATATTTTTTCTTTATTTTTCTGCATTTTTTTAAAACAATAAAATTCCAGGGTGAACTTCCCCTTTACTTTTATCTTTATTTGAGTCTATGCCTGCTCATTATTTTTGTTGATCAGTTTGTCGTATTAACAATTTATGAGACTTACAAACTAATAAAAACATTCAGGGCAAGGAGGCAGTTGAGAGAAGAAGAAAAAATATATATCTATATTACCGTATAAAAATAAACTGTAATATGTCTATCATATTATTACTATTAAATGAATTTCATATTGGTTGCATCCTATTATGCCGAATGGCGTTAGTGAACAAAATATATTGGGGGCCTGTATACCTAATTTGTTATGTTTCGTGGGTTTTTTGTTTTTGTTTGTTTGGGGTTTTTTGTGTGTGTGTGTGGCGTGTTTGTTCTGGCCCATACTACAATGAAAATAAAAACAACTGATATGGGAATATGATTATTTATGGTTTGTTTTTGGTTGTTTTTGAATGAACAGTTTCGAGGGGGCTTGGGATTTACATTCTTAGCGCCCCATGAAATTTAATATGATATCAAAAAACTTGGAATATTGTTAATTTTTATCAAATCAATTGTCTATATACATGAATGTTTGTTTTTATGTTGTAGAACGACTAAGTTATAACAATACTCAGTACATGCATAGACCAGTTTGTTGCATTCAAATGGGTGACGTTCACAGAGGAGATGGCACAGAGTAAGAAAATCACCAAACTGTTTTTTTTTTTTGTTTTTTTTTTTAATACTTTTTTTTACATAAAATCATGTAGATCATTATGTAAATAATGAATATAACTATCTTATCAATTATTGTGCAGAGCAAAATTTAGACATATTTGTTTTCATATTGGCCTAGGCGCAAATCGAAATGTTTACTTTCAATCCCAAGCTATTACTGTGCATCGGCCGAAACGAGTGCCTAACGACAACTTTAAAATCACGCATTGATTTTTTTAAGGGAATTGATATAGGCTAGAACAGTAGAAGAGAGATTTAAAAAAAAATAGTCAAAGGTAAAGACGGGGAACCGAACTAACAATAATACAGTTTCCCGGTCAAGTTTAACTATCTCCGATCGATTGAAATTTCTTATAAGTACTTTTCGTCCAAAATGTTATCGCGATTAAAAAGTCTGCAATCAAATTCGTTTATGAACAGCAGAATAAAAAACCGTTCAATTCCATGCAAATTGCGCGATCAATTTAAATTGTGAGCAGAAGATTCTTCAGTTGGTCGCTCAAATTCATCTATAAAGCAACATTGACGAAAATTCATTGCATATTGAACAGTTTTGATCGCACAAAACGGAATTTGACAGCTCATATCGAATATAAAAGAACAAAAACTGAAACCGCTTGGCTATAAGCGTTAATTTAATGACTGATAGCACGCTCGGTCAGCTTATTCGCTGCAAATTGAAGAACATTTAACGAATTAACGAATTTGATTGCAAAGATTTTTAACACGGTCAATTTTTAAACTTTTGCATTCGATTCGACATGTTCATTTAATTTAAACGATACCTCATGGAGCGTGCTATCAGTCAATTGAATTAACATTCAGATCTTTAATAGATCGGATTTCGCGAAGAAAGTGCTCTTAAGGAATGCCAAATTGATGGAGGTAGTTTAAACTTGAACGGGAAAACATATTTATTATAATTATTTTTAAATTTAGATATATGATGAAGCTAATCATTTTACATTGTATTCATTCTTTTATCTCTAAAAGAGCATTTACGGAAACTTCTTCGCTGATGAGAATTTTTATCTGCCGTCATTGGGGTCGTGTGTGGGTTGCCTGGCTAACTCTGGTCCTGATACAATAATTCTCAATTCTTTCGTCTTACTGACCGAGCTAGATGGCTAGATGGAACATGAGTCTTTGGGAAGATTATCGAGGGCATGCGTAAGTTTTGTTATTTTACCTTTTGAAGTGAATTAATTAAACATAAGTGAATAAAAGGGTTACCTGATGCAAATATTCTTGTTATAATTATTTTAATATAGGTTTTCCCAGTCAAGTTTAAACTATTTCTGATCAATTTACATAATTTCTTCAAGTACTTTCGTTCCGAAAATATTCAATTGGGACGATCGCGATATCCCTCCAAGAGGTTCGTTTAATTGAATAAACATAACGAATTCGATTGCTAAGAGTTTAAAATTGACCGAAGAAACCTATACTATTTGTATCGTATCTTTACTATTTCTGTATCAGGACAACTAACCCCAGGACAATTAACCCGCCCAGATATAGAGTTAGCTTTAGATGTAGACTTAAATGGGGTAGATTTTGGACGGGGGTAGTTGTCGGGGTTAATTGTCCATATGTTAGTTATCATTGACCACTATTCCTAGTCATGTTGTTGACAAGTACACAGTCATCCTACTATATAGAATCTTGCAGATTATAAACTGATTATTAGTAGGCATGCAGCTGGACTATTATATCGTTCATTCGCAGTCATTTTTACTAGTTTATTTTTACTATGTATTTTGTATTAATAATAATAATAATAATAGTTCGTTCTATATAGCGCGTATCAATCCAATTTTAGGTGTCTCTATATGCGTTTACGAAAAGAAGAGAAAAAGAAGGGTAGAAAGACCGGGAAATTGGCCAAACTTTGATTCATGAATAATGGTTAAGAAGGGCTTTAACTGAGTACTGAGGAAGACTTTTTTTTTTCAAGTTAGAAGGGATATCATTCCAAAGTAGAGGGAAAGCTATGAGCAAATAAAACATTCAATTGATCGTAACTTATTCAAGCCTACCCCTCCCCCTTCCCCCCCCCCAAAAAAAAAAAAAAAAAAAAAAAAAAAAACTAAAAATAGATAAGAAAATAATAAATTAAATAAAAATAAAAATTCAGCTAATGCTTAATCATAAAAAAAAAAAAAAATTTTTACCACTTTAAACATATAAACATGAAATAAATTTCTATATTGATAGTCAAAAATATCTGGAAATATGAAGTTTCGAATTCAAGGTATTCATAGAGTTACTGTAAGATGATTATATACTAATATATCGATTTTATTATAGGTTTTCCCGGTCGATTTTAAACCCTTTTCATCGAATTCGTTAATGTTCAGTCAATTTAAACGATACCTTCCGGAGCGGGGCTATCGGTAATTTAAGTTACATTTAGAGCAATCGATTTCTTTATGTTCTTTTATAATCGTTAATGATCATTCGTATTCGTTTATGTTTGCGATCAAAAAGTGTTATGTGCATGAACTCGTCAATGTGCATGAAATCAAATTCGTCGATCAATTTAAAAATTCCCAGCTGTAAAAGGAAGTGGAGGTGAGCTTCCAGCAGTCAAATTTTCGTTTTAAGGCATGCAAATTTTTAAACTGTTTGGCTATCGTGTGAACACACGAAGCAAGGGGGTCACGGTGGCGCCTATGTAAACACAATAAATTTATAGTCAATAATTTGTATTCAAGAGGCTGCGGAACGAATTTGAAAGTGGGGGGGCACTTTTTTTCTGAAAGGGCCCTTACCTCAGTGCATAATGAGCAAAATTTATGTATTAGGGAGGGGCTGGGGTAATAAAATAGTATTTTAAATTTATTATGTTGTTCAATATATTGATTTTTGAGCGATTTAAAAGTGCCCCTTTTTTAAAAGGAAAATGTACATTTTAGAGTTTAAGCACATTTAAAGTTTAAGCAAATTACAGTTTCATTACACACTTTAAGCAAAGGTAAAATTATGCCCCCATGATAATGTTAAAACCAAATTGCAAATGGAATTATATGTTTTAAATGATTTTTAAAAATTCAAGTGCCTAAAAAAAAGGCTTAAAAATTATGTTTAGAGGATGTAAATAGCATTGCTGCTTTGACAACACTCTTTTACAATAGTTTGCCTCCGGCAGCAGGTACATTGTCTCATTGCGTATTGCATTGGTATTCCCTTTTCATGCGGGTCGCATACGACGAACGGAACATTTTCTTAGTAACAAGGTGCCCTTTTTTACAAAAAGTTGTCCGTGGGCCTTTCAAGAAGTCTAAAAGGTGTTTTTTTTTTGTTATTTTTTTTTTGCGCATTTCGGTCATCCAAAACGTCATCATGTAACGGTCACAGGGTACGGTTTTATTGGTCATTATTGTCGATCTTCATCTTTTCTCTTTTTTTTATTTTTTTTTTTTTTTTCCTGGGTGATGGGGGCCGCCTGTCTACAACTATTTGGTCTAATCTAATTTTATGTAATACAGACTTATCTAATTGTCACTTGGTCTTGACAATTTCAGGTGTGGATCCAGGGGCCCAGCGGAAAGCCCCCACCCCCCAAGTCAAAAAAAAAAAAAAAAAAAAAAAGGAAAAAAAAAGAGGAAAATGGTAGAAAAAATAGATCGAACCCGAGGACTGACCAATTCTTACCCCCCCCCCATGGCCGTGCTACATGATGACTTGTTGATGGCCGAAGGCCGAGAAATTTTAACACCCCCCCCCCCTTACCCCCTCATGTTATGCAAGTTTCTAAATGAATAGAGTGAGGATGGGGCTGCAGCCCCTATTCGGTTTTATACACATAGTTGATGTTTTTATTATATTTTTTTTTTTGTAAACATTTCTTTTTCGAGCAGACATTATATTTTATAATCTTCTGATAAAACGCAAACATTTATAATCAGCTTGTGTTTTTTGTTTTG
>CALNVZ010003425.1:38950249-39016159 GCA_940671915.1 Paracentrotus lividus | reverse complement strand
CCTGGTCAATTTCATAACATTTATCATCCGTTTTCATTTAATGTGTATTCAAATTTGTGTGTTTGATGGCGACAGACTAACTTTTTTTCAAACAATTTCGTGTTCGTGCTCTCAAATTCGTTTTTAGGGACACAATGTAATGGTTGCAAAGTTCAAATTCGGATATAGGCATTTAATTTCATTATTTGTGCATTCAAATTAGTGCGAATTTCAGTATACGGAATGAAATGTCGACAGGATGAAGACGAATTTGAATAGTTATTGCCGAATGTATATGCTTATTATGTGAACTAGAATGCGAAATACGAAATCTATCACAACAATCGTTAATTTTGATGATTGAATACGATTTTGACTGGCAACATTTTGATGCATCAGCATTTTTTTCCGAATATGAATGCCTCTTATATGCAATTAAATGAAAAAGCAATTAAATTGACCGGGAAAACCTATATTGTATGGTCTATGCCCTCCACGCTCGACCCAGTTGAGGTAAATGGGTTCCAGTACCAGAAGAAAGAAATTCTTTGAGTTATGTGTAGGCCTAGGCCTTATCGCGGTATAGCATAGCTCAGCTGAGCATTTTGCGCTTTATATAAACATTATGTGAACATTGTATTAAGCCTTAAAATATTTTTTTTTTTTTCTGTAGTGGTCATGTGTTCTCGTGAATATGTTGATATGCCACATTATATAGATAGGCAAATGAATTGTTTTCCTTTAATATATACATTTAAATTATCGTAGCAAACATCTTAGTTTGTTAACAGTCATGCTTGACAATCTTTGAACAATTTGATTTTAAAAAAATCGCATTAAAGGGGCATGTTTTCGACCCATAAATCCGCTCAACGAGATTAAATATTTTTTATTCAATTTAGAATGTCACTGAAGATCTTCCTAGCTTTGTTCATGATCGTTTTCGTGGTCAATGCGATCCGCGGAGCCCGGACAGATGACGACGATGGCATCTACCAATCTAAATGGGGTGCCGACGAAAGCGTCGAAAGTCTCGGTGAATATAATAATGTATATTTGCACTAAAATCAGGCTACAACTATATTTCGGATCAAATTTCTGGGCGTATGTCTGTAAATTCTTTATTCTTAAAATTTATCGTGGAAATTTATACAGAAGAACACCACGGTCCCAAAGCGTTATCTTTTTTCCTGCGATACAGATTGGGCCTTATTTCTTTCCCCCTTTTTCCCGGAGAGTCTGCAATTACAACCCTAAACTTTCCATAGGTTCACAGGTACCAGGGGCCGTTTCGTGAAATGACTGTTGGACGTTTTATCCGACAATATTTTCTCTCAGCCAATCAGATGCAAGCATTTCAGTAGCTTATAACAGCTGTCAGTGAGAACCAGTGAATATTTGTTTCATGAAATGCTCCCAAGGTCCAATCTGTGCTGCAGAAGGAAAACAAATTCTCTTGAAAGATATTTGAAGGTCATAAAAGGTAAACTGATTTGTTGTTTTTAATAAAAAAAAGATGGCAGAATTTCCTTAAAAAGACCGCTAGTAAGATCCATTAAAGATACAACTAAAATGTAGGGGCGCCAAAATTTTACATTTAGGGCCAAAGGGATAAGAAACATTTGTAAACAGTAAGTATATTTTGTAATTAATCTTGGATTTTCATCTCCTCAAACCCCCTGAATAAAATGGAGTTATTTTCCAACTGATTATTATCGATACTTGGATTTACCTATATAGGCATTATTTCTCCATTTTGAATTGTTTGAAACCATGACTTTTGAAACAGTCATAACTCTTAGGGTGGTATCTCACTTCGCGGAGACGTCTCCGCGACGTAATCGTTTCCGCGATGGATAAAAAGTACTATAGTTTTCAAAAACTGTAACAAAGCACTTTCAAAGCACCGTCTCAAAGTAGTTTCCGCGACTCATGAACGTCCCGGGGACGTCTCCGCGACAAGTTTCAAAAATTTGTCGCGGAGACATCCCTGAGACGTTTCATGAGTAGCGGAAACTACTTTGAGATGGTTCTTTGAAAGTGCTTTGTTAACGTTTTTTAAAACTGTCACGGAGACGTCGCGGAGACGTCTCTAATACTTTTTATCCGTCGCGGAGACGTCTCCGCGAATTGAGATACCACCCTAAATTCATGATGTTTCGTAATAATAGTCGCTGAGACAAAGCGTGGAGCCAAAATCGATGAATCTCCTTTAAAAATGAGGAGACTGAGACCATAACGGGACGTAGAGATTGAACAAGAAATGAAAAAAGGTAACAAAAATGAGTATCGTTTATTAGCTTAACCCTAAAAGGGCCTAATCAGCCCCCCCCTCGACATTTCGCGCGGTCATGTCGCCGAAAAAAATTTTCGCGCTCCGCGCATTTATGACTTTATACTCTAACATCTTAAGGGGGCTCACACTATGCGACTTGCACTTGCTGGTGGCGATTTTTTAACAAACGGTAGTTGCATTATTAATGCGACATTTGAAACATGCAAAGTTCTCTTATGAGATGTAAAAATTGTAAAGGAACAATTTTATCAAAATTTGGTTCCAATGCGGGTCTTTAATTCGGAGTAAAGGTCAAATTACCTTAAAATCGCAAGACCGCAGTGACGTCACTGCGATTTGGAAACAATTAGATTTTATACAGAGAAGAGGGGTCGCAATCGCCTTGAAATTCAATTTGATATTCATAGGAATACTCACAATTTTGTACATTATGAATTTCCTTGTTTGAATGTTTATATCAGATAATATTAGAGTTTTCCTGAAAAATCGCACCGGCAGCAAGTCGCATAGTGTGAGCCCGCCTTAAAGCAACTTTTTAAACTATTTGAACAAAATTGAGCGCATGGTTCGGAAATTGCGCAACATTATGTAATGCAGCGCAGGCTCAAAAAACAGAGATTTTCTGTATTTTGTGTACAAACATATGGGAAATGGCTTTTCATGGTAAAATCACATTTCAGTATTTAAAATATGGTTATTAGCCATTATATTAGTTGATATTGCTCTATATTCAGAGATAATAATGACCAAAGTTTTCCAAACAAAAAAATAAAAATACATAAGTCGAAAAAAAAAGAAATACATAAGAAATTCCCAAAACATAAAAATACATAAGAAATAGAATTAGTTACCGGAATTGTTTTCCCGTACAATTGTAAGGAATGCTACAATCAATATTTACACCAAGAATTAGCATTCTAGGAGCCTTATTTAATGATTTAGAGCAAAAAGTATGATTTCATGCATAAATTAGCATAATTAATTAATATAAATTAAAAGGACATTATTTTGGAAAAACAAACTATACAGTCTTGTAGATTACATCGCACACTACTATTGTGCAAATTTTCGCGGCGCTCGCGGCGATCGGCGACCGAGATCTGAAGGGGGGGGGCCTAATCAGCCCCCCCCCCCGGCTGTGAGATGGCAAAAATAACCCGGCCTTTTAGGGTTAAATTCTGAAATCTCTACTTTTTGCTCTAAATCATTAAATAAGGCTCCTAGAATGCTAATTCTTGGTGTAAATATTGATTGTAGCATTCCTTACAATTGTACGGGAAAACAATTCCGGTAACTAATTCTATTTCTTATGTATTTTATTGTTTTGGGAATTTCTTATGTATTTCTTTGTTTTTCGACTTATGTATTTTATTGTTTTTTGTTTGGAAAACTTTGGTCATTATTTATCTCTGAATATTAGAGCAATATCAACTAATATAATGGCTAATAACCATATTTTAAATACTGAAATGTGATTTTACCATGAAAAGCCATTTCCCATATGTTTTGTACACAAATACAGAAAATCTCTGTTTTTTGAGCCTGCGCTGCATTACATAATGTTGCGCAATTTCCGAACCATGCGCTCAATTTTGTTCAAAATAGTTTAAAAAGTTGCTTTAAGGCGGGCTCACACTATGCGACTTGCTGCGGTGCGATTTTTCAGGAAAACTCTAATATTATCTGATATAAACATTCAAACAAGGAAATTCATAATGTACAAAATTTGGAGTATTCCTATGAATATCAAAATTGAATTTCAAGGCGATTGCGACCCCTCTTCTCTGTATAAAATCTAATTGTTTCCAAATCGCAGTGACGTCACTGCGGTCTTGCGATTTTAAGGTAATTTGACCTTTACTCCGAATTAAAGACCCGCATTGGAACAAAATTTGATAAAATTGTTCCTTTACAATTTTTACATCTCATAAGAGAACTTTGCATGTTTCAAATGTCGCATTAATAATGCAACTACCTGTTGTTAAAAAAATCGCCACCGCAGCAAGTCGCATAGTGTGAGCCCGCCTTAAGATGTTAGAGTATAAAGTCATAAATGCGCGGAGCGCGAAAATTTTTTTTCGGCGACATGACGCGCGAAATGTCGAGGGGGGGGCTGATTAGGCCCTTTTAGGGTTAAGCTAATAACGATACTCATTTTTGTTTACCTTTTTTCATTTCTTGTTCAATCTCTACGTCCCGTTATGGTCTCAGTCTCCTCATTTTTAAAGGAAGATTCATCGATTTTGGCTCCACGCTTTGTCTCAGCGACTATTATTACGAAACATCATGAATTTAGGGTGGTATCTCAATTCGCGGAGAACGTCTCCGCGACGGATAAAAAGTATTAACGAGACCGTCTCCGCGACGTCTCCGTGACAGTTTTAAAAAACTGTAACAAAGCACTTTCAAAGAACCATCTCAAAGTAGTTTCCGCTACTCATGAAACGTCTCAGGGATGTCTCCGCGACAAATTTTTGAAACTTGTCGCGGAGACGTCCCCGGGACGTTTCATGAGTCGCGGAAACTACTTTGAGACGGTGCTTTGAAAGTGCTTTGTTACAGTTTTTGAAAACTATAGTACTTTTTATCCATCGCGGAAACGATTACGTCGCGGAGACGTCTCCGCGAAGTGAGATACCACCCTAAGAGTTATGACTGTTTCAAAAGTCATGGTTTCAACAATTCAAAATGGAGAAAATAATGCCTATATAGGTAAATCCAAGTATCGATAATAATCAGTTGGAAATAACTCCATTTATTCAGGGGGTTTGAGGAGATGAAAATCCAAGATTAATTACAAAATATACTTACTGTTTACAAATGTTTCTTATCCCTTTGGCCCTAAATGTAAAATTTTGGCGCCCCTACATTTTAGTTGTATCTTTAATGGATCTTACTAGCGGTCTTTTAAGGAAATTCTGCCATCTTTTTTTATTAAAAACAAAAATCAGTTTACCTTTTATGACCTTCAAATATCTTTCAAGAGAATTTGTTTTCCTTCTGCAGCACAGATTGGGACCTTGGGAGCATTTCATGAAACAAATATTCACTGGTTCTCACTGACAGCTGTTATAAGCTACTGAAATGCTTGCATCTGATTGGCTGAGAGAAAATTTGTCGGATAAAACGTCCAACAGTCATTTCACGAAACGTCCCCTGGTACCTGTTGAACCTATGGAAAGTTTAGGGTTGTAATTGCAGACTCTCCGGGAAAAAGGGGGAAAGAAATAAGGCCCAATCTGTATCGCAGGAAAAAAGATAACGCTTTGGGACCGTGGTGTTCTTCTGTATAAATTTCCACGATAAATTTTAAGAATAAAGAATTTACAGACATACGCCCAGAAATTGATCCGAAATATAGTTGTAGCCTGATTTTAGTGCAAATATACATTATTATATTCACCGAGACTTTCGACGCTTTCGTCGGCACCCCATTTAGATTGGTAGATGCCATCGTCGTCATCTGTCCGGGCTCCGCGGATCGCATTGACCACGAAAACGATCATGAACAAAGCTAGGAAGATCTTCAGTGACATTCTAAATTGAATGAAAAAATATTAAATCTCGTTGAGCGGATTTATGGGTCGAAAACATGCCCCTTTAATGCGATTTTTAAAAATCAAATTGTTCAAAGATTGTCAAGCATGACTGTTAACAAACTAAGATGTTTGCTACGATAATTTAAATGTATATATTAAAGGAAAACAATTCATTTGCCTATCTATATAATGTGGCATATCAACATATTCACGAGAACACATGACCACTACAGAAAAAAAAAAAAATATTTTAAGGCTTAATACAATGTTCACATAATGTTTATATAAAGCGCAAAATGCTCAGCTGAGCTATGCTATACCGCGATAAGGCCTAGGCCTACACATAACTCAAAGAATTTCTTTCTTCTGGTACTGGAACCCATTTACCTCAACTGGGTCGAGCGTGGAGGGCATAGACCATACAATATAGGTTTTCCCGGTCAATTTAATTGCTTTGTCATTTAATTGCATATAAGAGGCATTCATATTCGGAAAAAATGCTGATGCATCAAAATGTTGCCAGTCAAAATCGTATTCAATCATCAAAATTAACGATTGTTGTGATAGATTTCGTATTTTCGCATTCTAGTTCACATAATAAGCATATACATTCGGCAATAACTATTCAAATTCGTCTTCATCCTGTCGACATTTCATTCCGTATACTGAAATTCGCACTAATTTGAATGCACAAATAATGAAATTAAATGCCTATATCCGAATTTGAACTTTGCAACCATTACATTGTGTCCCTAAAAACGAATTTGAGAGCACGAACACGAAATTGTTTGAAAAAAAGTTAGTCTGTCGCATCAAACACACAAATTTGAATACACATTAAATGAAAACGGATGATAAATGTATGAAATTGACCAGGAAAACCTATATTATAGTGTGTGTAAATTTATCTGACTTACTTGTGATTTTGGTCTGCAAACTTACGCCCCAAGGATGTCAACTTAGTAATTCGGCGAACTGGAGTCAGGTACTCCTTATATAGCCTGGTTTATATGAAAGCTCTTTAAAAATACCTTCTTAATTTCTCAATCGTGAAATTGATCAATTTACAGGAAAATTGTTAATGTATAAACACAATTGTTGTCATTTATCACACATACCATAATTATCAATTTTCTTCGCCCATCCATGTAATAATCGTTTTAATTTTATTAAGCTTGCTACATATCATCTGTTTTAATTACATGCATCGCATTTCATTTCATATTGTACATACTTATACTTCTGTTTTTACTGTATTATTTCGTTTTCTATTTTTTCCTTATTGTATCTTGCATATTTTGTTCATTAACTGGATATCGATATGAATATTTATCTTCTCATAAATTATACACATACGGTATTCTCAGGGTATATCTGTAATAATAATCATTATCGATTTGCATCATTAAGTGCATTAATATCATACATCATTCATCACATTGCTAATAATTTCTCTTTTTAAGTCCCATTTGAATGCAATAATATTGTTTATGCTCGTTTAAATTTATATTCGTTCAAAGCCGTAAAGTTATTGTATTTCTTCTTCTCCTTCTTTTTCTTATTCTTCACCTTCTTCCTTCTTCATCTTCTTCTCTTTCTTCTTCCACTTCTTATTCTCCTTCTTTCTCCGTTTTTTTTTTTTTCTTCTCTTCCTTCTTCTTCTTCTTTCTTCTTCTCCTTCTTTTTTCCTCCCCTCTCTCCTTCTTCCCCACTTTCTCTTCCGTTCCCCTTCTCACCCCCTCTCTCTCTCCCCTTTCTCTCTCTCTCTTTCTCTCTCTCTCTCCTTTCTCTCTTTCTGTCTCTCTCTCTTCTTTCTCTCTTTCTGTCTGTCTGTCTGTTTGTCTGTCTCTGTCTCCCTCATTCTCTCTCCTCTCTCTTTCTGTCTATCTGTCTATCTGTATATCTGTCTGTCTCTCTCTCTTCTCTCCCATACCGCTCTCTCTTCTCTCCTCTCTCTCTTTCTCTCTCCTCTCTCTTTCTGTCTATCTGTCTCTCTGTATATCTGTCTGTCTCTCTTCTCTTCTCTCACATACCGCCTCTCTTCTCTCCTCTCTCTCTTTCTCTCCTCTCTCTTTCTGTAATCTGTCTCTCTGATATCTGTTGTCTCTTCTTCTTCTTCATACCGCTCTCTTTTCTCTCCTCTCTCTCTCTCTCTCTCTCTCTCTCTCTCTCTCTCTCTTCTTCCTCTCTTTCTCTCTCTCTCTCATTTACAGGACATATTGATAAGATGGCTGGGTAGCCACGATGGCATGGGCTTTCCATTAACCAATCCAAATCGTTGATTGTGGTATCATTCCTGTTCCTACCCCGTACATTCTTCAAAACACTTGATGCCGAGCCAGCCCAATCAACCAAAAGTAAAAGAAGAAATAATCAACTAATTTTTGGTGCCACTAAAATATTGTGTCATCTTAATTATATTCAGTTTTCTAACAATGTTTTGGTTTCTATCTATATGAATATCTTTCTTCTTCGTTTTAGACCATTGTATTGAGATATGCTTCTTTTATACGAAAACTCATCTTTTCATAATGTTAATAAGCTTTATAGAGTATTTCCTACAGAAGTTTTTTTCTGTATAATTTACATTGTTGAATCTATATGCCATGCTCGTCTCCATTACAAAGCACAAGTCAATAGGTTGATTTGATTTCTTATTCATTTCTATTGTTGTTTTAGCATAATTTACCTTGTCATGTTTTCTTGTTTTGTTTTTATTTCTTTTTTGTAAATCTTATTAACCTCATTTTGTCTCTGACGAAGATTCTGCTAGGATCGAAAGCTCAGGCTCCTTTTGACTTCTTATTAACCTCCTATTCTATATAACAAATTAATTAATAAATCGATTTACAATGAAAGTACTATATAAAGATCATAAATTTGTATTCTTAATGGATGAAATAAATGATTGACTTTCCAAAGAACAGTTTTGAGACTTTTCTGGTAATTATTCCATCGGCAGAGTATCAGTATTCAGTATTTTATATTTTGGATATCAACTTCGCATACCTGTGGAGAAGTTTTTGGTTTCATCATAATGGAAACATTGGAACTATAAAGTGTCCGATAGAAAATAATATCATCTTGTCTCTCTGGTGCAGAAACTTTTATGTATCGTGACATAAATTACGTCACAAAACAGGACTTGTTCATGTTTTATCACATATTTCCCACGCATAAATATTCGAACAAACGGAATTAACATTGTATTTTATGGATTCTGTGGCATATTCATATATTACAACTAAATCATGAAATAAAGTTTCTAGAATAGGGCCCTGAATATAATAATCTTTCCCAGTTTCTCTAGTTACCAAGTGATTTTCACATTGCTCATTTTAAAACTAAACGCTAATATCTGAACAAATGCACATACAACAACAATCTTCATAGTGGTTCGATAGAATATCTGTTTATACAGGGAATGTCCACCAAAAATGAAACCACAAAAAATGCTGCTGTAGAACAGATAATTACTGGCAACTCTGTCATTGCCTAAGTTATAAACAGACATAATTGACAGTATTTTTCCTGTCATCTTGTCGAAATTAAGTAATTTTACTGTAAATTTCGCACTCGCCATGACGAATACATCGGGTTGCATTAATAGTCAGGCAATAAGACAGGATTTGAGTAGGATGTAACCGACGGTACCGCAGCTGTAATTGGAAACATTGAGAAAGACCCCAAAATTTGCCTCAACTAAACATCTGGCATTCATCCTGCTTGTAAGGTCCTCTACGCCGGGGGCGTCCAATGAGTTGCCCATTTTACAATTTTTATATTTTGAATAAATGCAGAGTCATTTTCTAAACAGCGAACTATAATTTGATGTCAAATAAAATATCATCCAATTATTTCTCGGCTTGGGCTTCTATTTTGATAATCAGACTCGAAATCCGAAAACAGTGAATGTTTGTGGCGAAGAATGTTTTTTCTCACTCACTGTTTTTCAAAATATTTTTTGTTTTCTTTTTTTTCATATAATTTCTCTAAATAAATAGTTGTATGAAACATTGACGTTTGTAACTTTTCTAATTTCTAAAAAAGACCTACCTACGTGCTGTGCCAATATGCGTGATCAAAAAGAAGTGGAGTTTATATCTTGATTTCCGATAAAGAATTAATGATTAGATAGTTAGGAACGCAATATAGACAAAATTTATTGCCCCCGTGACTGGGAATAAACACATACCGCACGAGTATTATGAAAAGCCTGATGTATTGTGATGGCTGTGAGTACGCAAACAAAGAGTGCCAAATGCTTGGACTATTACGTACAAGTTTTCGTACGTGTTTGTCTGCTAAAAGCTATCGCATGTTATCGGCCTTTCCTTAGAGTGAATGGCTATGGATTCTTCTTCGATTACGGGGCAAATTGGTTGATTTATTTGATTGTTAATAACTAGATATTGATATAGTATGACTCGCCTTCTTTTACAGCAGTATCATTCACATGCACGTGGTAGTTTTTTAGTGAAGTTCAACATCAATGTTTCATACAACTATTTATTAAATTATTGAAAAAGGGAAAAAATATTTTCGTAAAATGAGGGAAAAAAAAACTTTCTTCATCAAACTCTCACTGTTTTTCGACTTCCAGTCTTGATTTCAAATAGCCAGCAGTTAAGACAATTTAATATTCTTATTTTTGACCTAAATTTAGTGTGCTTTAGAAATATGACTTCTGCTATTTCTATTCAAACTTTAAAAAAATTTTAAAATGGCACTTCATTTTGGAGCCCCCGGCGTGTAGGACATTATGCAGAGATGCACTGCTCAGATAGTCTCTAGTTTTTGGTAATTGGGGTTCTTTCTCATGTTTTCATATAACTCACTGCTTATGTACCTCGTTCATCTACTGCAAAATCCATGTCAGCTGCCTGACTCCTTTTACTGTAGAGAAAGCTACAGCAATTCTTTGACAGTGAACTCTGAAGAAGCCTTCATCATTTACATTCACTAGTTGTGTAAACCTTGTATCTTTCTGAATAAAAGAGTCAACTATTCAATGTTCTATTCACTCGATAGACCAATTGTATACCTGCATTGTAACGGATACTAACTGCACTTTGGAAACACAAGTTGCTCAGTCATCCATGGCAACACATGTATAATTTTGGTATCACTGGATAGAATACGAGTTACTTTTTGTCATGAAGTAAAAATTAGCGACAAATAAGTTATAAAATATTAATACGAGGCTCTCAAAGTTGGGTTTGATTTTATTTAGCACGCACTGTAGAAAATTTCCCATGTACAGAGACAAAGAAAACATGTAAAATATTTGATGTCGGTAGGTACAAGAAATTAAACAAGAACCAATATTTTGTTTATTGTATAAGCTTTATTTAGTATCCTTTCAAGCATATCATCTTGATTAACAACTGTCACATTTTTTTTTTTTTTTTTTTTTTTTTTTTTTTTTTTTTTTTTTTTAAGCAGATGAAATAAAACACAAAATCATCCTAGTCCAGTTATGGATCCCGAACTCTGGGAATGTGTTGGCGTAAACAATCATATTATGAATGACAGAACTGTAAAAATTAGAAACAACAACATTGTTTACTAATGCAGTTTTCTCGAACTTGGAAAATAACAATTATTCTGTTAGACTTGGGCATTTATTCTGTCCAAATTTCAAACACTTTATAACCTCTCCATGTGTTTAGCGAAGAAGTTGATTCATTGGGTCGTATGAAAAAAGTAAACAATCATAATTGCTCATTAATATATTTTTGCTCAGGACATGCATTTTCTTATGATACTGTGATATTTTAGATTATTGTTACAAGATTATAATGGTTTAATTCATCATTTGGAAACATGAAAAAGAGTATTTGATTTCGAAGGTAAAAAAAGCAATTGTTTTCCTTTGAACATATACTGCCTACTGGCTTGGTCTAAGCGCCTCATTGTAACTGGAGTGGACTGTATAACTTGATATGAATAATGTATTTAATACACCTTTTACTAAGATAGTATATAATCTCTGATCTTACAAATCACTTTAATAAAAGCTTATATCTCTCAAAAGAAATTTTAACCTATTACATAGGCTGGGGATTCCATGTATTACAGTTATCATATTGTTTATTACATGAAAGAGAAAACAGATAATTAGTTATCCATCAATAGGAGAAAAATATACAATAAAAGAAAACAAAACAGATATATGAATCAACATATTAGTTGCAACCATCTGACTATCGTTAGTTTGTTTCTACATTGTAAATTAGTAATTTGACTGATGATTAAAGGGGTATTTATTGTTGAGTTTTTAAGGGAGATCGAGAGAACGCAATTTAATTTGTTCACTTGCCCTACACTTAAACGTTTATTACCGTGCAAAGACACAGCAAATTCAGCAAATTATACTATCGTTGTTATCAATCATTCATAATTAATAAAAAGAAACAAACAAGATTAAGATTATTACTAAGATGAACAATTTAAAATTTTAAAAGATGAGTTTTAAGCGTACATTAAAATAATTCACAAAGCTAGCATTACACTATAAAACGCGAATTTGTAAAAAGAAGATTGCTTTAAAGAAATAAAACAGCATAGGAGAAAGAACGTTGACCATAATGTTTGGAAGAAGTATGAGTATATATGAGAAAGAAGAGACTGAAAACAAATCGTAGATCTTTCACTGCCTGATATTAAAGAATCAGTTAAAAACAAAGGGGTTAAACCATGATATGACTTGAAAGCAAGTATGAAAATGATGTAGAATATGCGAGAAGTGACAGAAAGCAAAATTAACGGAGTTTATGAAGAACAGAGGTAATGTGGGAAGAACGAGTGGAACGGAAAACAAGTCGATAAAGACCCTACATGAAATGGAATATTGGTTTGGGCTATTGATATATTGCTAATAATCAAAATATTAAGATTAACAAAATTGATTATAATAATGTCTTGATGATGGAAATGTCGACCATTAGTTCATTATTCTATAGTTTCTCCTCCTCATAGAACAATGATTTTTCTTTTCTGAGTTTTCTCAAAATGCTTCCTCGTGTTCCATTTCAGGCTGGTGACACTGAAAAGATATTTCATAAAGGAAAAGAATGAAAAACGATTAAGTAAGCATTATTTCCAAAGACAGGTACACTGTAAAAAGAAAAAAAAAACTTATTTGTACAGAAATAAAAATATAGATTGCTCCGTTCTAACTAAATACAGCAAATCTACTGTTTTTTAATCCCTCCTGGTATTGTGTATAGGAACAAATAACAGCCAACTGTATTTTTCATCGGAATCGATGGCGACTCTGCATGCTGCCATCAGATTTGCTGCAAAATTACGTAGCTTTTACAGTGTATGATTTCCTACTTTAAGTAGTCGGTGAATGTTAATGTTGTTTGTTATCTTCTAATAATATAAGTAAATTTCAGTTCAAATCAATCTATCGGCAGAGGGTTAAGTAATTGAATAATATTCCCTATTTTGCAATTTAAATCAACTCATAAAATGTCATGAAAATCTAACAATATCGAAAAAAAACACAAATGGAGAAAGGGGAAATCAAATCAGATACTTTATTCACATTGGTCCTAGCGCATATCATTAAGCATGTTAAGAAAATGACTATATACATGTATTGTAAGTAAACATTACTTTTAACTTGAAATATCATCCTAAGCATAAATCTTATAATGAAGATGATTATAGTTTGAAAAGTTTAGACATTTCATTCTATAATGAATTTTCTTAGGTATTCCTAGCGTACACTGTAAAAAATTGCTGTAGCTTTTTACAGTAAACTACTGGCAACTCTGCTGCACAGTAAATAACAGCATATTTGACGTTAGTTTCCTGTATCTTGTGGGAATTTACAGTAATTTACTGTTGAAAGTAGCTTACTTTAAGAGAAAATTACAGTAAATTACCGTGCAGCAGAGTTGCCAGTAATTTACTGTAAAACACTACAGTAATTTTTTACAGTGTAGGTCTATCCTAGCGTAGGTCTATTTGGTATTGTATCTTTAATGAGTTATAAATTTAGATATATTAAAAGTTCTACCTTGCAAATTATAAATCTTTTTTTTTTCAGGTTGATTACTCGTTTAATCTCGACGTCCATATAAAAAAGTTTCAGTCTCCTCTTTAGATTCCTCGATCTTGGCTCCATCGTGCTGGGTCTCAGCGACTATTGCAAAACATCATGGTTTAACTTCAAAATGGGAGAAAATAAATTATAATGTTCGGCAAATCATTTAATGAAAATAGATTCCATTGGTTAAGGAGGTTGTAGAAGATGATTGAATATAGGTCTCCAATAAATAAATGATATAAGATGATTGTTTAGAAAATATACTTATACGTGGACGTGGTCATGAAGGCAATTTTATCCCTCTCTTGTATTAAAAACAACAAAACAGCAAAAGGATGCCTTTTATAGGAAACTTTGACCTCCGCATAATGTTTTCGAAGAATATTAATCTTCTGCGGCACAGATTTTGGTCTATAAGGGTTAGAGTTGTAATTGCAGAAGCCCTTAAAAAGGCCAAGTCTGTGTCGCAGAAAAAAATAAAAAATAAAAATATGGTGGGCTTCTTTATGAATTTCCACAATAAATTTTAAGAATAAACCATTTACAGACATACGCCCAGAAATTGATCTAAAATATCATTTTAGCCTGATTTTAGAGCAAAGTTGACCATGCATTATATCATTATATTCACCGAGACTTTCGAGGTTTTCCTCGACACCCCATTTAGACTGGTAGATGCCATCGTCATCATCTGTCCGGGCTCCGCGGACCGCATTGACCACGATAACGATCACGAACAAAGCTAAGACGATCTTCAGTGACATTCTAAATTGAATAAAAGAAATATTAAATTTTGTTGAGCGGATTTATGGCCACAAAATATGCCCCTTTAATGCGATTTTTTTTAAAAATCAAATTGTTTAAAGATCGCCACGCATGTTAACATAGAATAGATGACATAGATAATTTAAACGTGTAAAAGGAAAACAACTCATTTGCCTATCTATCTAATTTGGCATATCAACACATTCATAAGAACACATGACCACTAAAGAATAAACAAAACAATTATACGGCTAAATACAATGTTCACATAATGTTTCTATAAAGCGCAAATACCCGACTGAGCTATAAGGCCTATTTTTAGTATAGGCCTACACATAAATCAAGGAATTTTTTCCTATTGGTACTGCATGGAACCCATACTTCACCTGGGTCAAGTGTAGAGGGTGTAGAATATAAATTGATATAATTATAGATAAGATAAGATAAGATAAGATAAGATTTTATTAAACTCTATCGACCCCCGATCGGGAGTATGAAAGTCTCAACAAGAACATATTTACAATAATTATATATGCATATACCAGGTGGCATATACCAAAGAAAATAAAATCAATGATGAATATAAATGTTTGCATTGTGAAAGTACAATAATATAACAAGAACACCAATAACAAAACTATAAACTAATATATTGTTGTGTTTAGCACTATTACAACGTAAAACGCACTGGTTGTTTAATCACCCTGCCACTTCTAGTAGTTACATTCACTCTGGCAACTGGATTATTATCAAGAACTCTTTCGTCAGTAAATGATTTAGAGAAGTGCAACATTACTATTCTAATGAATTTTACATTTTTTTTTTTAAATGGCACCTTTTATCTAAACTAAACAATCTACCCATTTGGTAAGCACATGGTCTTATAAAATATTATGTGTGTATGTATACATATGTCTTTCTTATACTAAAGAAAGGACACACAAATAAATAATGGAACTCATCTCCAACTTCCTTCAGCGAGCATAATGTACACAAATCATCATTCACTGAATCTCGAGAAAAACGATTGTTATTGATGGGTAGCCAATGTGACCTGCATCTGAATTTACATAATGTAGTTGCATCAGTTACACTTAAAATTAAGAAATACTTCTCAAAAGCTAATTCTTTTTTCATCATCTTATAATTCGAACATATACGATTTGACCATATTGCTGCATGCCAGTCTTGATCTGACATGTCTTTTAAACGCAGCTTCAAGGCTTTCAGAAACCAATTGGTCCCAATTCCCTGCCCTTGTGTCAAGAATATATTACCATAACCTGCTTTCTGTAGTGTATCTTCAATAAAACTCATCCATTTTGACGTGAACTGTAAAGTAGGGTCTTTGTGCATATTAAGAACCAAGCTATATATCAAGAAAGTATACTTGTCCTCTACACCTTTCACAACTCCATATGCCATAGCATCTGGAGTAAACTTATTTACCCGTAAAATTGTTCTCAAAAATTTCCTGAGAAAAATTTCAATTTGAGCAAATATCTTCATAGCCCCATACTTCACACCCATACATGTATGTCAGTATTGGTAAAGTCATCCGATCAAATAATTCACATTGTGTATCAATGGACAAATGTAATCTTTTTGCGTTTGCCATTAAACTGTACAAAGCTTTCCTTGTCTGGGATACCTGCTTTGTGACCGTTAATTTAAACGTTCCATAATACCGAAATCTAACCCCCAAATAGGTAAAATCATCCACAACTTCTAAAACATCACCACTAAGGTTGAAAACTGGTATTTTCCTCACCTTCCCTCGAGAAAATATAACAATTTTAGTTTTGCTAGTATTTACGGTTAATTGCCACTTTTGGCAATAATCATTAACTGCATTAAGAGCAAATTGGAGTTGGTCTGAACTCTCAGCTAGAATAATAGTGTCGTCTGGTCTGCATACAACAAACAATACAAATTAACAAAAGTATCCAAGACCTTACTGCGCATCTCATTGGCCAGATACTTCAGACCTTCATAACAAGAACCAATATAGCTGTCAAAATCGTTCAGATAAATGGCAAACAATAATGGGGAAAGATTTTCCCCTTGTCTTACACCAACATTGCAAGTAAAATACTGTGACAAATTTCCTTTAACATTTACACATGACTTGGCATGTTGGTATATGTTCTTAATCACATGACAAATTTTACCACTAACTCCATTTTTCAACAGTTTCTGCCACAACGAGTATCTATCAATAAAATCAAAGGCTTTTTTATAATCAATAAATCCACAATAAAGACGTTTCTTTTGCTGCAAATAAATATCAAATATGCATTTCAACACAAATACATGATCAGTTGTGGAGTAGCTTGCACGGAAACCGGCTTGCTCCTTCCCAACCTGACAATTTATATCAAAAAATTTAGTTAATCTCGAATTTAATATAGAAGTAAATAGTTTTCCCAAACAACTTAAGAGTAATTCCCCTGTAGTTATCTGGATCAGCAGCATCGCCCTTGTTTTTGTAGATTGGAATAATTATGCCTGCACACCAATCTGTGAGAATACAACCTGTATCTAAAACGATATCGAAAAAACGGACTATTATCATGATCATATTTTTTGGGCAATTCTTCAAAAATTCATTACTCCACACGCTTTGCCATTTTTTAATTTCTTTATCAAAGACATAACTTCATCTTCTGAGAATGGATCATTTAATAGATGCCCATCATCAACAGCAACTTTAATTTAACGTGTATAACATCAAGAGTAGTCACAGATAATTGATCATTATCATTGTTCCTATTATTAATATGATATATTAGTGTATGTAAATTTATCTGACTTACTTGTGATTTTGGCCTGCAAACTTACGCCCCAAGGATGTCAACGTAGTAATTCGGCGAAGAGGAATCAGACACTCTTTATATAGCCTGGTTAATGAAAACTCGTTTCAAAAAGACATTCTTAAATTCTCAGTCGTGAAATTGATTAATTTACAGGAAAATTTTTAATTTATAAGCACAATTGTTGTCATTTTTCACACATACCATATTATCAATTTTCTTCGCCCAACCATGTAATATTTTTTTTTAATTCATGTTGCTACATACCATCTGTTTTAATTACATGCATCACATTTCATTTCATTTCATATTGTACATACATATTGGGGTATTTTTTATTTTTTTGAATATTTTTTTACTGTATTATTTCGTTTTCTATTTTTTTAATTTAAATTGTATGTTGTTAGTTGTTCATTAACTGGATATCTAGATGGATATCTATCTTGTCATAAATTATATGCATACTGTATTATACGGGTATATCTGTAATGATAATTATCGATCTGCATCATTAAGTGCATTAATATCAGTCATCGTTTATCACATTGGTAGTATTTTATCTTTTATTTTGTATGTTCATTTAAAATAATAATCTCTGAAAGCCGTAAATAGTTGTACGTCCCAGACAGTATAACGCCGTATGCTTTCTATAGAATTATTTGAGAATGTTTATTAACTCTCTCTCTCTCTCTCTCATCTCCTTCTGTTACTTCCTCTTCTTCTTCTCCTCCTTTCTTCTCTTTTCTTCTTCATCTTCTTCTTATTTTCTTCTTTCCTGTCCTTCTTTTTCTTCTTCTTCTTCTTCTTCTTTTTTCTCTTTCTTCATTTTTTCGTCTTCTTCTTTCTTCTTCTTCTCCTTTTTACTTTTTTCCTTCTCCTTTCTTCTTCTTCAACATCTTCTTTTTCTCCTATCCTTTCTTCTCCTCCTTTATTTTCTTCATGTTCTATCATATTCTTCTTCTTCTTCTTCATCATCTTCTTCTTCTCCTTTCCTCTTCTCTCTATCTCTCTGTCTCTCTCTTGTTCCTCCTCTCTTCCTTCCGTGTTCTCTCTCTCTCTCTTCCCCTTCCCTCTCTCTCTCTCTCTCTCTTCCCCTTCTCTCTCTCTCTCTCTCTTTCTCTCTCTTCTCTCTCTCTCTCTCTCCTCCCCTCTCTCTCTCTCCCCCTCCCTCTTTCTCTCCCTCCCCCCCCCTCTCTCTCTCTCTCTCTCTCTCTCTCATATACAGGACATATATAATTGATAAGATGGCTGAGGTAGACACCGATGAGCATGGCTTTCCATTAGAACCAATTCAAATCGTTGATTGTGGTATCATACCTGTTCCTACCCCCTACCTTCTTCAAAACCCCGATGCCGAGCCAGCCCGGCCAATCAACCAAAAATAAAAAGAAGAAATAGTTTTAACGACTTTCAGCCTGCTACCGTGTTGCTTCATTCAATTAAATATAATCTCACAAACACTTTTAGTGTGTATCTATTTAATAACATCTTCTACTTTGTATCACGTTGTGTTAAGTTATAATTTTCATAATTGTATTTGATCTGTTCCAAAATCTGCATAAATGCTCTTATTTTCACATGCAAATTGAGCATCCCATCAAACACACTTAGATTTGATCACTATTTTTTGTTAAATTGAGTTTGTTGTTAATAGTGCAGGCTTTTTTTCTTCTTTTTAAAAAATGTTAATATGGCTTTTTTCATTTATAATCTTTATTCATTACTAATATTACTCTAAATTCCAATACCTATAAGTCATAAATTAGTTTACTATGTACTATATTAAAATTTGTATTCTTGATGAATGAAATAAATGACTTTCCAAAGAACAGTTTTGAACCTTTTTTGGTAATCATTTTATCATAGAAGTACTAGTATTCAGTTTACACGTCACGAAACGGTGGAAACTATAACCGGGGAGCATTTCATCAATATTTCTTGTCTCACAAGTTGTGACTAACTCTGACATCTCTACTTGATTTTAATTGACCGAGAAGCATTGTTACTATGCAAACTGTTTGCTAAAACAGGGGGTGTTTCATCAACATTTCTTGTCTCACAAGTTGTGATTAACTCTGACATCTCTACTTGATTTTAATTGGCTGAGAAGCATTGTTACTATGGTAATTGTTGGCTAAAACAGGGGGTGTTTCATCAACATTTCTTGTCTGACAAGTTGTCAGATCTGACATCTCTACTTGATTTTGAGTGACTGAGAAGCATTTCACTATGGCAACTGTCGGATAAAGCAGGACTTGTCATGAAACTCCCCCAGGACAAGTCAGATAAAATATCCAAACACTCCTTTCATGAAACGCTCCCCTGATGGAACAAAATACCTTATTAAATAAGTTAGTTACAATGATTTTTATCTATTCTATTCATTTGTTTGTATTGCTCATTCACTCATCCCAGATATCTGATATAATGTATACAAAACAAAATTCTTGGTCCAAAATACCTCATTAGAGAGAATTGTTAATGTATTGAGACCAATAGAATATGTGGAATATTGCACGTCAGATGGAACAAGAAATTAAACAAAAGTCAAGATCATTTAATCAGATTAATTGCATAAGCTTCATTTTAATGACATAAGGATTCTTTTTAGCATTACATTATAATGTTGGTTAACAGCTATCACACAGTTGTTAGCAGCTGAAATTATACACACACAAAGATTGGGAGTCCTGTTATGGATCCATTTAACTCTTGGAACTTTTTTACTTATTCAGTTTCCTTGAACATGGAATCAACTACAGTCACCTCCCATTATAGCAAGTACAGATACAAGATTTTGTCATACTGATGGTGGTATCTCATCTACCATGAAACGTCTCAGAGACGTTTCCCCAGAGTCTCTGCAACGTCTCAGGAGTCACTGTGACATGTCATGTTTATAATTATAGGGATTTTTTTTCGTTTTTATTGGTCTTGAAGACCTCTTAAACTCTTAACGTGCCATATTAATTTCAAGCCAAAAAAGTAGACTTTCTTTTAAAATCTTTTTAAATGGTATGAAATAGTCTTGCTTGGTGTTAACGACTGTTAATCAACAGTGCTATTTGCAAAGCCTATACTGCAAGCAATCAAGAGAAAATGAATTATTACGATCGTATAGATAATAAGTACAATTGCACAAAAACGTGTCCGTAGCACGCTAAGGGTTAAAGATGTCTCTACAAGTCTAGGGTGAGTCTTCAAGCCTTGGGCAAGTCTCCAAGTCCCCTTATGTGAGATACCACCTTTAAGGCGGGCTCACACGATGCGACTTGCTGCGGTGCGATTTTTAAAATAACTAATAGTTTGCATTATTTATGCAACATTTAAAACATGCAAAGTTATCTTATGAGAGGTAAAAATTGTAAAGGAACAATGTAATCAAAATTCTGTTCCAATGCGAGCCTTAAGTTAAGAGTAAAGGTCAAATTGCCTTAAAATCACAAGATCGCTGTGATGTCACTGCGATATGGAAACAATTTGATTTTATACAGAGAAGGGGTTTCACAATCGCCTTGAATTTAAATTTTGGTATTCATACGAATACCCAAAACTTTGGGAGTATGAATTTCCTTGTTTGAATGTTTGTATCAAATGATATTAAAGTTTTCATGAAACATCGCACCGCAGCAAGTTGCATCACGTGAGCCCGCCTTTAGGCTATTATCCTTGTCTCAATTTCAAACAAGTGGGAACCTCCACATTTATCAAATAACATGATCCATAGGCTTGGTCCAGGCAACTTGCTTGTACTGGCGTGGACTTTATAACAAATAATGTATTTAATACATCTCTTTCTAAAATTTAAAATCATATAACCTTTTGATCTTACAAATCACTTTAATAAAAACTAAAATTTCTCGCAAGGAAATTAAATTTGAACCTATTGCATACGAGATACTTTGTATTACATTTATCATATATTTATATAAAAGAACAAACAGAGATTCAGTTATTCCTCAATAAGAGAAAAAAAAAGACAATGAAAGAAAAAAATACAGCTTCATCCCTCACTGTTAATTAAGTTGCCAAAAAACATCTTTGGCAAGTACATTTACGTACAGTCATGTGTTAACATGGATATTACAATCAATCACTAGAGAATATGAAAGAAAGCTGTTGATTTGGAAGAAAGTTAGGCAACACACATCCAGGCTAAGAAATTGATTGCAAATGTATGTTACTATACAAACAATTGTCATACAATCTCAACCACACTTCTCCTCATATAGATTTTCATTTTATTCACTTATCACTGTTTCATATATTTGTTTTCATTTTCATAATGAAATTAGTAACTTCTCCATGATTGATGCATTTTTTTTTCAATGAATGTACCATGAAATAGATTACTATTATAGGTACAATGTTGTAACAGAAAACAGAATTTAAATATAGAAAATAGAATGTAAATTTTGACCTGACGAGTAACAAAGACAGGTATAAATCAAACAGAAAATAATAAAATATGATTTCTTTCACATGTTATAGCCAAGTTAGCAGGTTATTATTAGTAGAAGTGAAGTGCACGAATTGCAGCAGACAATTCTTAAATAATCTAATAAGAGATAATCACAGTACCAGATAAGTTTGTTGATTTCTCAGAATGTGCCTGATATAATTAGGTGATTCACGCAATTCAATGAATCTTTATCAACAGCTCCAAGACATTGCCAAACACAAGCTTTTCTTAATTTACATGATGCTTAATTCAGACTTTAATTTACTGTATAAGCCAATATGTCCGCGTACAGATATTTTTGCGATTTTTGACTATTTGAGTTAATTCGCGAGAGCAAAATTTCACGATTTTGGTGCTGATTTCATTCCTACAAATAGCCTTGCATTGAAGTGGAAATTTTCGCGATAACTTACTCGCGAAAATAAAGTCAACGCGAAAAATAACCACTTATACAGTAAGCTGAAATGCATTCAGTGTACTTGTATGTTACATGTATTAATTATTTACATTAGAGTATAACTATGTATTGTGTTTGACATACAACTGCAAACTTTATCAGCAGAGAATAGTTGCATCATACAATCTTCCAGTAGGAAATCTGACTAAAAACTACTTAAATCATTGCCTCTGTAAATTTTTTAACAAAATGTAAGTATTGACATAGATTTCGAAATGTGTTCATAATATACTCATTGCTTTCTTACCCTGCATTATGCACTGATGCATAAAATCTTGCTTTAAACTTACTCAAACTACAGGCCATACATTCTTGGGTTAATATTTCACTATGTGGCAGGTTGCTCAGATTTTACACAATACATGATACTAATTGCATTAAATAACAGCTTTATAATTAACATTGAAAGATTCAAATGTACATCAAAACCATTGGTCCCCAGCATTTGGCTTCTGAAAATTTTCACATAATTTCTTTATTCACTTATACACATTAGCCATTGGCATTGACATTAAATCGACAGTCAAGATATTCTCGATGTCTGCCAAGAACAAAAATGAGATCGCCAAAAACATTTGATGAAATTTACTCTGAATATAAAAAACAAACATGATTAATGTTTGCTCCATGAAAACCATATGGAAGGTGTAAATCTCATCTGAATTTTCATAACTTATTCTAGCGTATCATTTTCAACTCAAGTCAAATCTCAATAGCAGTCATAGAAAATGAAAGAAACTTCATTTATGCTTTCAATGACAAGACCAATGATGTATGTTACTTTTAAATTCAATTATCCTCTAATTAGTTTACCGCAACTTGAGTTGACCTTTAAACTCCAAAGAAGTACCTGATCGGAGGGACGCCCTTTTCCACCTCCTCTTCTTCTTCTTCCTCCTCGAGCTGCTCAAAGCTAAGAGTAAGGTCAATGTACTTTACTCCATCTCCAGGCTTGATTAGCTCCAACATCCTGAGGGTACAAGACATAGGTCAAAGGTCATTAGAGTGTAAGGTCAAAGAACTTTACTCAATCTCCAATGTCATGGATTAGGATTAGGATATGATAAATATTAGGGTTAGGGCTAGGGTTAAGATCATCAACTTTGGAGCACACTGTCCATGATGAGGCTAATGAGAAAAAATCAATAGTAACTTTTTATCGATCATATGTCTTTATGTTACAGGTTTGATAAGCCTTGTCAGCCTCGAGCGAGACATAGGTCACAGGTCATTAAAATAAAGTGAACGATCAGGAAATAAGAAGTCTGAGCCTATGACTTGGAACATCTAACTTTAAAAAAATCATTTGGATTAGAAATGTAATGCGATGGTCACAACTGATCGGAGGGTACATGGCACGTGGATTCAACGTACATGTAGCTTGCATTGCATGCACGTTTCACATGTTGCATACAGCCGTCATGGTCCAATTGCGATTTGCACGTGTGTGTCTGGAGAAAAAGCATATGCGACATAGAATTTTT
Organism: Paracentrotus lividus; assembly: GCA_940671915.1. Classification (NCBI taxonomy): domain Eukaryota; kingdom Metazoa; phylum Echinodermata; class Echinoidea; order Camarodonta; family Echinidae; genus Paracentrotus; species Paracentrotus lividus. The sequence continues at coordinate 38,992,302 of CALNVZ010003425.1, read as the reverse complement.
CTACAAAATCTGTCATACAGATTCAAACTCAAGACCAGTTCCGTACCACATAAAATGTGTGAAGAACAAACATAGAACATGATAAGTTGGCAATACTCACTTCTGTTTGAGCCTCTTTGGATGGCCTGGTAGTACAGGTAGGTATATCAACTTGGCTCCTATAGCAACCATTGATACATCAAGATTATATGTATCCTAAGAAAGTATAAGAGCAAAGGTCATTTTAATGAAACATTAACCTTGGTATGGTGAGATGTAAAATTATGAATATGACATCTTCAACTTCCAATCTTCAAAAGACTTTTATATGGTGCCTGCAAAACACATTCATATATACAGTCTGTGTAAAAAAAAAATGGTACAGTCGGAACAAAATTATTCAGGTATGAAATCTTCTCAAATGACGTGTGAATGTGGTACCAACCTAAAGCCAAAAGATTCTTCTCGCTGATGCACTTTGTTTTGTATAATTTGCTTTTGTAAAACAAAAGTTATGCTCGATTTTGTGCTGCGATGAGCTAATCGAAATTACACACATCTATTGTCTGGGTGCGCTGAATTCATGGCTAATATGTGCGAAACCCATAGAGAAGAATGCGCAAAGTACATTTTTTTTTATAGAAAACTGGTCATATCTCAAGATCTATAGCACCAAATGGGATGAAAAAAAATGCAGAAGAAAGCCTGATTTTCCTACTTTATGGAAATATCAAACACTTTTAGAATGAGATTGATTTTTATATTTAAAAAAAATGTTTTCCAACGGTACCATTTTATTTGACACAGACTGTACAATTCTCTTCTATTATAGAGAACCAACAGACTTACGTACATGAAATTTGTAACACAAATATATCAATATATTCTAATGTAAATACGTGTTATTTGTTATATTTAGGTTTTTTTACATGTAATTCTTTAGAATTGATCTATTTCCAGGTTAATTTGGGATTTTGTCGGTCGTTATTTATTACAAATACAGGTATCTTTTAAAAAAGCACCATGAGCACCGACAGCATGACCTTCGCTCAAATCAAGCAGCGACTTTTATTACTTGTATCTATCCATTTCCGTTATGAGGGGCATGGATGTGACAAGATTTTGTTATAGCAGGACTTTTCTCCTTGTTTCAATATCTCATAGTCATGAGCATCTCTAACGTAAAAAATGAATGTCTATTCCCGATACTGATAAGAATTCAACCTACAGTCCACTCTCATTATAATGAGGTACTTATGACCAAATCAAATACCTTGTCACAATGAAATCTCATTATAAGGGCACAAAGACACATGTGCACATGTTGGAAGTTGGTAATCACCTTGTTAATCTGTAAAACCGGAAAAATTCGCAGCACGAAACTTTCACGCATTGGAGTCGGGGGCCATTTTTGCGGCATAAAACTTTTGAAAGTTGCTGACCATCAAATGAAATGTACAGTTTACAGTATTTTACGAGCATTCAATGCAGTGTGTGAACATAAATTTCGTGGGCATTGAATTTTGAGAATCATGCCTCCTTGCAAAATTCACAACATGTTAATTAGCTTGGTCCAGCACACATCATTATAATGGGATGGGACTGTATTTCTGCAGGCATATCCATCCATTACCTTGAAATGCTTGTTGAAGTCCTGTAGTTTGAAGTCTTTGTTACCCTTGACTGTCCATCTATCCCACTCAGTGTAGGACAGACCTTGTTTGAGCGTGGTTGTGACGGTCTTAGCTGGTTCTGAAAACATGACGATCGGTAGAGCCAGATTCAGGAAGCAGTTATGATAGTCCTCTATCACGGTGGATCCCTTGATGTACTTGATCATCTCAATCACCGACTACAGATAATTAAAATCAATAAATAACTATTTAATGGAATAAGACAACGGTATATTTAGTCCACGTGTTGTAGGAGTCTTGGCTGGTCCTGAGAAGATGACGATCGGTAGAGCCAGATTCAGGAAACAGTTATGATAGTCCTTTATCACGGTGGTCCCCTTGATGTACTTGATCATCTCAATCACAAACTACAAATAATGAACAACAAATGAATATCAATATGTTGGAGCTGGAGTCGCTGTATTTGCACCAGTATGTTGCTTGTTCAAATCCCTCTTGGTTCAAAAGGATTTTCTGACGCTATTTTCATTCACATGCAGAATATGCAGTTACTATAAAAAAAAAATTATCACTTGACTTACAAAACGTGTATTATAAAAACCAACATTTTTTTTCTATCTCACTCAGCAGGGTTATGGATTTGTTTAATATAATGTAATAATTTATACTTTGTACATTGAATGTAAGAAAATAAATCAGATCAAATGAAACTCACCAACCCAGCTACAGCTGCTGTAGTAGTGGCAATGGCAGGAACGATCTTTCCAGCGATGAGCTTGGTCTTGAATCTATCTGCATTCTCAATGCTATACATGTTAGCTCTGAGATTAGATGCAGCGGTAATGAAGTCTATGTGACCATTAGAATCGTCATCCTTCTCAAAGTCGGCTGGGACCAGGCGCAAGAAACCTGCAACGAAAGAATTAATCAAAGTGGTGCTAATTCATTCTCAATGCTATAAATTTTAGCTCTGAGATTAGATGCAGCTGTAATGAAGTCTATATGACCATTAGAATCGTCATCCTTCTCAAAGTCGGCTGAGACCAGGCGTAGGAGACCTGCAACGAAAGAATTAATGAAAGTGGTGCTAATCCATTCTCAATGCTATACATGTTAGCTCTGAGATTAGATGCAGCGGTAATGAAGTCTATGTGACCATTAGAATCGTCATCCTTCTCAAAGTCGGCTGGGACCAGGCGTAGGAGACCTGCAATAAAAGATTTCGTCAGAGTGGTGTTACAATGTTTATCTATTCTCAACGTTATACTTGTCAGCTCCCAGATAAGATGCTCACTTAATGAAGGCTATATGACCATTGGAGTCAGCATTTTTTTTTTTTTTTTTTTTTTTTTTTTTTTTTTTTTTTTTTTGTACTCTCAAATGTTCACTGAAGTTTCAGTTGATTTTGTTATTCATTTTCAGAATTTTTCAAAATCAAGATAGAGGCTCAAGATTTAAAAGGCTCTAATTGAATCATATTTTTGATCCTCAAATTGGCACAATTATACTTTCATTTCACTCCTGCAATTTAAAGGAGAATAATCGTCAAATTACAAATTTACCTTTTCTTATAGATGTGCTATGTTCTTGTTGGTTGGTCTGCAAGATTTTGCTAAAATATGTTCGAGAAAGGAATCAATTAATATCATGCTGTCAATACATATGGTGGCTCAACAATACCTGGAGGCGGCCATTTTGTTGATATTATGACGTAGGGAATGGAAATGTACATGTTCCAAATTGAAAATGTACTTCTATGAGAAATATATTTTAATATTTGAGTAAGATGTTAGTTTTCAATAACACAAAATTGTATTAGCATGAAAATATAAGTCGTATTATAAAAATTCGATTTGATTTCGTTTAGAATAGTGTTATTTAGCTGAGTAGAAATACAAAATCCTGACCCTGCCTGACATATAATTTGATAGTGTATGCAAACTGCATTCTGACTACATGTATTGAAGTATAATGTCTCTAAACATGTGTTTAACATTTTCCTTTGCGTCAATAGCTTTGAACTATGCTAGCATCTGCTTGGAGACATTGTACTTCAATAATAAGAATGCAGTTTGCATACACTATCAAATTATATATCAATCAGGGTCAGGATTTTGTATTTCCACACAGCTTAAAAACACTATTCTTAAAGAAAGCATTCCGAATTTTTGTAATACGATTTATATTTTCATGCTAATACATTCTTTCCGTCGCAAATACAATTTTGTGCTATGGAAAACTAACATCTTACTCAAATATTAAAATATATTTCTCATAGAAGTACATTTCCCATTGGAACATGTACATCTCCATTCCCTACGTCATAATATCAACAAAATGGCAGCCTCCAGGTATTGTTGAGCCACCATAGATATGTATTGACAACATGATATTGATCAATTCCTTTCTCGTATATATTTGAGCGCTTTCTTGCTGACCAACAAACAAGAACATGATACATCTATAAGAATAGGTACATTTTTTTATTTGACGAAAATTCTCCTTTAAACAAAAATAAAACTGACATTTTCTGACACTTTGTTAATGAAGATTACAAAATGCAGCAAGAAAATCAAATTGTACTTGAAAATTGTGATTTTATACTTTTCTCCATGTTGCCAAGCAATTTAGAGATTTCAATGATAACATGTATTTTCATTCAAAAAGTTCTTACTCAAGAACCATTTATTGACATGCACCAAAAATAAATTCATATTTGTCAGTAATTTTTTTATACTGTTGTGTATTATGTGTTTCCTACCATTCGGGTTTGAAAGCCAATACCAAAGTGTCATTATAGGAGACATTTACATCTATGGTTAAAGAGAATCTAGTGGAGTGGGAAAGGCGAACAAAATTATTGTGAGCTTCAAAATTATTTCCATGGTATTTAGGAAGAATATTTTAGTAAAAAGATCCACTACAAAGGATTGAGCTTCAAATGCCATCAGAGTCATAAAATGACCACAAAAAAAAAAACATTTTGGTGTAGTCCCGTGCATGCATTTTTATGTGCGGTGCACATTACTCTAGGAAGATTTTTTAATTTATCATTTTGTTGATTCCAAAACCTCAGAGCACACAACAATTCTTAGGTGAATTGCTTTCAACCATTCCCAAATATTTTGAAATAGTTTCTTTCACAATTCAATCACATGATCATAACACTAATTTAGCTTAACTTTAAAGGACTCATCCGGCTCGAGTTTGCATTTTAAGAAAAATAAAGTAAAATCGAAAAAGCACAACACTGAAAATTTCATCAAAATCGGATAAGAAATAGCAAAGTTATGAATTTTCTTAGGTTTTGAATTTTTTAGGAAACAGTTCTTCAAATTGGCTAACTGATGATGTCTCAGTCCCCCTACTTTCTTTGTATTTTATTGTATGAAATACCAATTATCAAGATTTTCTACCCCAAGGACATAAACACAGGGATTAATCCTTGTGGAATGTTCAAGGTCACAAGTGCTTTTACTTATTTCAGTATGAGGGACAGATTTTCTGTATACGCAATATATGAAAAAAATGAGATAAATAGGATTTCATATAATAAAATACACAAGAAGTAGGGGGACTGTGACATCATCAGTTTGCTCATTTGAATATTCAAATATTCAAATGAGACGATGAGACAATTGCCAAGAACTGTTTAAAAAAAAAAAAAAATCAAGACCTAAAAAATGCATAACTTTGTTATTTTTCATCCGATTTTGATGAAATTTTCTGTGTTGTGCTTGATGAATTTTACTTAATTTTACAAAACTTTGTCATTTCAGCCCGGAGTCCTCCTTTAAATACCTTGATTGGCTCTGCCTGACTGGATAGCACCAGTAAGGTCCTTAGCAGCTGAAGCCATGTCAGACACCTCACCCTGTGGTTCACTCTCTGCAGATTTATCTTCTGATTCATCCGTCACTATCCTCTGCAATTAAACATCAAGCAAAAAACATTTTTATTTAAAGTGAAATTATTGTTCTGGTCGTGACATTGAAATGTGAAATACACTGTCTAGAAGTGATTTGGAAAGGTTGATTACAGTTTACCTAGGCATTATTTTGTGCTGTGAAGTTTTGGAATCACCAAAATGATAAGAAATTAACCCAATTCAGCTTTGAGTCACATGCACTTACACAGGAGAGCATATATGGGGCAACACAAATTGTTCGGGACCCAAACATATCAGCTGTTTTGGTATATTTTGGGTCATATTATGACTATTACAGCAATTGAAGAGCAATCTTTTATTGTGGAGCTTTTTATTATGATAGTCTTCCCAAATAGCAAGAAAACAAGATGAATCCTCGACCACACGCGGTCAAAATATATGCCTCCGCCATTGCCAGATCAGAAATATATCGCACCTTCATCTCTTTATTTTGCTTTATAGAATGACATTTTTTACCTTGTCCTTTGACCTTGTGACCCCAAACCTTATCAGACCATATTCCTCTGGTGAAAGAGACTACCCTTAAATTAGAAGTTTATATCTTAATTGGCCAATCGAGTCAGTTTATTCCAATAATAGAGTTCAGTAGTCACAATTTGTTTCACAAGACTTTATGCCAAAAAGAAAGAAACCAAATTACTACATTCATATATGTTACAGAATAGAATGGCAGTTGATGAATCTTCGAGGAAGGTACAAACTGTGCCATCTTATCTTATTGAAGTACCTTCGAGGATGGCACAAACTGAGGCACAGGTACTCCAGCTAAAATGGCCTCTATGCTCTCCACGCTCAGGTGACACTCATTTATCAATTTTATCTTTATTTAATCTTACCTTACCTTACAGTTCCTTATCTCATGTTATCTCGACATATCTTATCTATGTCACCTTATCTTATCTTATCTATATGATGTACCTTTGAGGATGGCACCAACGGAGGCACAGGTACTCCAGCTAAAATGGCCTCTATACTCGCCATGCTCAGATCACACTCATTTATCAATTTTATCTTTATTTAATCTTACCTTAATTACCTTACTGTTCCTTATCTCATCTTATCTCAACATATCTTATCTATGTTACCTTTTATTATCTTATCTATATGACGTACCTTTGAGGATGGCACAAACTGTACCTTATTTCATCTTATCTCAACATATATTATCTATGTCACCTTATCTTATCTATATGACGTACCTTTGAGGATGGCACAAACGGAGGCACAGGTACATGTACTCCAGCTAGAATGGCCTCTATACTCTCCACGCTCAGATCACACTCATTTATCAATTTTATCTTTATTTAATCTTACATTACCTTACAGTTCCTTATCTCATGTTATCTCGACATATCTTATCTATGTCACCTTATCTTATCTATATGACATACCTTTGAGGATGGCACAAACGGAGGCACTGCTACTCCAGCTAGAATGGCCTCTATACTCTCCACGCTCAGATCACTCTCACCCACAGAAATGTCATATACAGCTGCTAACAGACGAGCACAGCTTACTACAAACGAAATGTGTCTGGGTGGAAAGATAAAGAAACGTAATTGTAAAAGAAGGAAGGCCAGTATGCGAATGCGGAGAGGAGGAGACCATGAGTCACCTTCTACAATGCCCTCTTCTCCCCTTCCCCTGCTCCCAAGCTGACCTTACTACTCTTTCGCCTAATGGGATCGCCTGCGTTCAATACCTCATGGGTAGAATCTAATTCAGATTCCCCTAAGAACCAATACATATTGCAATGAATACTATGATCTTTAAAATGTAATCAAGTATAATTACAAATCAAACAGAAGAATAGGAGAAAGGACTCGAGAAGAAGAAGATTGTAAAAGATTAGCTATGTTCTCACGGGACAATCAAGGTTTTAGTCCTCGAGGATTGTATCCCTAAGAATTTAAACCCCGACGGCTTGTTCTCGATTCGGGTTCACACAGAGTGCTTATCCTCAAGGATAGTTATCCTCGAGGATAAGCGAGGGGTTCGATGACTGGAAGTACAAGTTGTATGTAGCGAGCGCTATTTATTTCCCCATACTATTTGGCTATGTCGCTTGACTGAACCGGAAGGTTAACCTTTACAAGAGGTCACTCTTATCCTCGAGAACACGAAACTCCAAGTTAAAATCGTGTCCATAAGGTCTAACGCGTGATCGGAGACCACCCACAGCTTGGAGTTTTGAGCCTTAACCCTAAGATCTGTCGAGAACATAAACCCCGACTTGTCCTCGAGAACATAAAAATCAAGTTCGTTCACACGGACCTGAACTCCAAGTTAACTCCAATTTATCCTCGAGGATTACTTGGATTTAACTTGGAGTTCAGGCTGGTCGTGTGAACGATACTACTATTATGGTTTAGTTTGTAACACAATTCAGCAATCTATACAAGTTTCATGGAGATATACATGAATAGGCGTGTGCAATGAGAGAAAATGAAGAGGTACATGTAAAAATAAAAAGGCAAGAGTGAAGAGAGAAAGAGGGGGGGGGGGTGGTTAGAAGAGGAAAGACAGTTGAAGGAAATTGACTGTAGAAGATTTACCATAGTTAAGTTTGAAACAAGATTCAGCAATTTGTATGAAGTTCAAGGAGATAAAGAAGAGAATGCAGTAAGAGAAACTGGAGAGGTTGAAAGAAAAATGCAAGATGAGAGAAAGAAAGAGAGGTGGGGCAGAAGAGAAAAGAGAGTTAAAGGGATACTATTCCCACAGTCAAGAGGGAGTTCTAACTACGCATGTGGGTGACAGACCACACAAGCTGTATATTGCCACCAAACTAATATGACTGTCTACACACACATTCTGACTGCTAGAACTTTACCAGTACGCATGTACTTATGCTGGAGTAATGATTGGGTTGAGTGTTTGAAGTTATGGCAGGTTGGTTCTGAATACATGGGAAAGTGAAAGAGGAAAGATAGAAAGGAGAAATGGTGGAAGAGAGTACAGGGTTAGAGAAACAGAGATGTAGATTACAAACACAGAGAAAGCAAAGAGACAGAAAGAGTACATGGGGTTAGAGAAAGAGACAGGTACATGTAGATTGAGGGAGGGAAAGAGGTTGGTTGGTTGGTTGTTACGTTATTGGCTATTTTCCATCCGTAGGATGATTTTAGCCAGGCAGTTCAGTTCCATTGTGATGTTCGTACTATTCAATTTATTGCACTGTGTTTGAGGTAACTGCTTGGAATTTGTGCCCATGTGGCGTTGTGCATGTTAATTTAATGTTATTTTAATTGTAAGTTATCATGTTAGAATCAAGAAGTTGAGAGTAAGGTCTGAAATTGTTAGTAGGTCTATATATATATTTTTAATTATTATTATTATTGCTATGGTTGTATGTCAAGCTCCGATGACGATTGTCTACGCTTTTTGTGCTTAAATTACAAATGATTTTCGTACAACTGATGGATACAATAGAATTTCAGGAAGCTGCAGGATAATTTTAGGAGTATTTAAATTAAATTTGGTCCTCTTTCTGTATAAAAAATTGGTGTGTTTCGTATTCATTTACTTACTTTTCCCCAGCCTTTCTTTTTACTTTTCCCTCTTTCTCAATCATATAATAAAATTAATCGTTCCTTCGTTAAAGAAAGTTTGACATGCATCAATCATTTGTATGACCATTGTATTTTGTATATATAATAAAATAGTAGAGTAGTGAAAAGGAGAAGTGGTAAGGAGAGTAGAGGTGAGAGGGAAAGATGTGATGGGAAAAAGTGAAAAAAAAGAGAAAAAAGGAGAGATGCAGAAGACAGTATAAAGTTGGAGACATACATGTAGATTAGGAAGAATGAGCAAAGGGAAAAAAAGTATAGGAAGGTGAGGATTGAATCACTGACTTACAATTCATTCTTCAGATTAAATTCCTGTGGCGTTGGTGGTCGTTTAGGTGACTGCCAAAACATACCTGGAAAACCATGACAAATAAATATCCATAACGATAGGTAATTTAAACTAAGAACTAATTTTCATTGAATAATGATGAACTTGACTTCAAGGAGGAGTCCGGGCTGAAATGAAAAAGTTTTGTAAAATTAAGTGAAATTCATCAAGCACAACACAGAAAATTTCATCAAAATCGGATGAAAAATAACAAAGTTATGCATTTTTTTAGGTCTTGATTTTTTTTTGTAAAACAGTTCTTGGCAATTGTCTCATTGAGCAAACTGATGATGTCACAGTCCCCCTACTTCTTGTGTATTTTATTATATGAAATCCTATTTATCTCATTTTTTCATATATTGCGTATACAGAAAATCTGTCCCTCATACTGAAATAAGTAAAAGCACTTGTGACCTTGAACATTCCACAAAGATTAATCCGTGTTTTTAAGTCCTTGGGGCAGAAAATCTTGATAATTGGTATTTCATACAATAAAATACAAAGAAAGTAGGGGGACTGAGATATCATCAGTTTGCCAATTTGATGAAGTGTTTCCTAAAAAATTCAAAACCTAAGAAAATTCATATCTTTGCTATTTCTTATCCGATTTTGATGAAATTTTCAGTGTTGTGCTTTTTCGATTTTACTTTATTTTTCTTATAATGCAAACTCCAGCCGGATGAGTCCTTTAAGCCAAACTGTTTATGTTTAAAGTATTTTTTCCAGAAATCAATTTTGAAATTTTACTTAATTGTCAAAAAAGTAAAATACTTGCATTTAAGAACATAAAGTTTGCATAAGACATTCTAAAGTACACAATAAATCATGAATTAGTGTATAAGCCACAATTTTTGCAGAAATTCATTTTTAAGGTCATTTACATTGTATAGTTAAGAAAAAATCCCCTAAAATCATGAGATTGGGTCCTCAAACATTTCCCCATCTAGTCTAATGTCACAAAATATCATTTCTAAAAAATTTGGATTGTACACTATTTTACAAGGAAATGAACATTTAGTAGGACACGATTTGTTGATATAGTTCTTCATTGACCCTAACTACGGCCTTGTGGTACATAATCATTGTTTCCCATACTAATTAGCACTGAGAAATTCTTAGGTTTCTGAAAAACTCCTTGATAATCATATTTACTAGGGCTAGCATTTTTCTCATTTATATCTAACATTGTGGAAGTATTGTGATAATCTTAGTGAGATGGGGTTGATCAGGGCTGTGTATTAAAGGGGAAGTTCACCCTGGGTTTAAATTGGCTTTAAAAAATGCAGAAAATAAAAGAAAAATATGAGTGATGATTTGGAGAAAATCGACTATACAATGATGAAGTTATGAATATTCAAAGTTTTGATTCTGTGACGTCACGTGCGAGCAGTTCTCCTATGTGTTATGTAGTGTAAATTCCATAAAATGTAATTTTTTTCAAAAGAAAATTAATTATGTCATCTGTGCGGTCGATATATCATCAAACAAATGTTCATATACATGCCTCTATCAAATTGACCCATTCCTTTATCAAGAACCATTAAAAAAGACAAATTTATGGAATTTACATACGCAACACATGGGAGAGCTGCTCGCACGTGACGTCACAGAATCAAAACTTTACATATTCATAACTTCGCTATTTTTGGATCGATTTTCTTCAAATTTTTACAAATATATTATTCTTTTATTTTTCTGCATTTTTTAAAACCAATAAAATTCCAGGGTGAACTTCCCCTTTAAAATGGATTGCAGGTGAAAGGTCAAAGTTTACGTTACCTCCATCTGATGTCCTTGCATCCAGAGGAAAGGCATGGAGAAGCTGCTTGGCCTACAAAAGACCAAGAGGAAACAAAATATTGCTTTACAACAAAATCTTTTCATTTTCTCATGAAAATAGCCTTTATTATAACTAATATTGATACAATGTATATTTGAGTATGTATGTATATGTACCTCTACTTTTGACAAGAGTAGAATGTTCCTGTATCCTAATTTCTAAATAAGTGCATTCTACTGTATTCGCTGTTATTTTCGCGCGATTAATTTTTTGCGCTTAGAGGCCGCAAAATATATTTGCGGGTTTTTAAATCTGCGCTGGATTATGTACGAACGCAATTAACCCCATTCAAAGCATGCATAAGAAATCATGCTCATATATTCGCGTGTTTTTAAATTCGCGCCGTACGATCTTTGCGCGAAATCCGCGAAAATAAATGTACCGCGAATATTTCCAGGTTTACAGTATTCAAAATGCATCCAACAGGAAGACAGTGGGAGATTGGTAGATGCTTTTGAGAGTGAGGATAGGGACTTCCTCGAGCTCGCCAACCATCTTTGCATAAAGCGGGCAACAGCCAGCTTGATAGTAACAAACTATATGTATGAAGGTCGACATGACACACTTGAAAGAGGAGGTAAAAAAAACACGAAGATGGATGATAAAATGAAGGCTCATACACGAATCTTCAAAGACCACAACCCTATGCTCACACTGGCCAAAATGAAGGCAGATGAACAGACAACTGCAAAAAATTTGGCAGAGATTAGCCCTTTTACAACGCTCAAACAGTGCTAAATTTCTGGCAAATGCACTTGTTGTATCTTGTTAGTTTATTGTAGCCCTGTATGGGCAAATTGCTTAATTGCTGTATTTTAAATTCGCGCTGGATTTATGTACGAACGCAATTAACCCCATTCAAAGCATGCATAAGAAATCATGCTCATATATTCGCGTGTTTTTAAATTTGCGCCGTACGATCTTTCCGCGAAATCCGCAAAAAATAAATGTACCGCGAATATTTCCACTTTTACAGTATTCAAAATGCATCCAACAGGAAGACAAAATACTAAAAGTAAGCCGGTGTCCGCTCTGCTCATTCTAAATCTAATCACTATACTTGTCTCTGTATCACAATATAGAATACAGGTTGGATTTTTAATTTTGGGGCTGTAGACCATGGCAGAACACATTTTTTTTTTTTTGTTACAAAGCTCCTTCAACTGAGGACAGTGGGAGATTGGTAGATGCTTTTGAGAGTGAGGATAGGGACTTCCTCGAGCTCGCCAACCATCTTTGCATAAAGCAGGCAACAGCCAGCTTGTTAGTAACGAACTATATGTATGAAGGTTGACATGACACACTTGAAAGAGGAGGTAAAAAAAACACGAAGATGGATGATAAAATGAAGGCTCATACACGAATCTTCAAAGACCACAACCCTATGCTCACACTGGCCAAAATGAAGGCAGATGAACAGACAACTGCAAAAAATTTGGCAGAGATTAGCCCTTTTACAACGCTCAAACAGTGCTAAATTTCTGGCAAATGCACTTGTTGTATCTTGTTAGTTTATTGTAGCCCTGTATGGGCAAATTGCTTAATTGCTGTATTTTATATCATGATTATAATGTAGATATATGTTATTATATTGCTCACTCTCTCTTTTTGTTGATATTTGATCTCTCTTTTAGTTGATATTTGATCGAAGGTTGGTTAAAATGTTTCAATATTCTGTATGATGATGCTCAATTGTTGATTTTATGCAGGGCCCTTTTGTAGAAATAGTGCTCTGACCTCTAATGAAGCCACCCTGGTTAAACATGACTTAATAAATAAACAAAAGTCAAAGGTGAGGTGCGGCACCATCACAAGATCATTACATGGGATGATGATGATGACAGTTAAACTTGTTGACGATGCCCCACATTTAGGAATTCACCATATTTTCTATACATATACACAGCTTATGCACTGATTCATGGAACAGGGTGTGGTGACACATCTCGTGTTCCAAGATGAGACCAGCTTCATTGGTCCTATGGACTTGCCCTATGCGGCCAACGGGCAAGGAGAGTGGTTCACGGGCAGAGGGGTTCACATTCATGATTTGTGGTGATGTACGGTTAGTGCATTACATGTACCGGGGGTACCTCTAAGACCATAATCAGAGAGACCTTTGAGGGGTTTCTTGTAGATACTGCCCAACATTGCACACAATTCTTCCTTGAAGGAGAGGCTGTATACATAATACATGACAACGCACAGCCACATGTTGAAGCACAACTTCCACACAGTGTTGCCCCTAAAATTCAGCTCAAATTGCTACCATCCTATTCACCTTTCTTGAACCCTACAGAAAACACTAATTCTTCATTCAAAGATGCACGTCTAGAGTGGTATAGGAGAGTGGAGGATCAAGAAGGTGCCCAAGAGGCAGGGCTTAACTTGCAGCAGTGGAGAAGGGACATCGTGCAACAGGCAGCAAGGATGTCATCACGCAACAGAAGTGCAGGCAATGGCTTCAGCATTTGCAATTATTGAACCCTACAGAAAACACTAATTCTTCATTAAAAGCTACATTTAAAGGGATCCCTGCTCATCCGGAGTGGCAGAGAAGAGTGGAAGGCATAAGTGGTGTCCAAGAGGCAGTGGTTGACTTGCAGCAGTGGAGAAGGAACATCGTCCAACAGGCAGCCAGGATGTCTGTCAAAATCATCACGCAAGAGAAGTGAAAGGTAAAGCATCAGCATATGCAAATTCATATCCCAAAGTCTAGGGGATATAACACAGACCAACATATTGTACAATCATACTTGTGTGTAATTATATACATAGATCACCACGCAGATTCTGACCTTGAGGGATCTGTGACATGAAAGTCGTAATGAGGTTCCAGCCATGTCAGTGACGGTCTATGCTTATGCTGTAAGTATTATGCTCCCCAGGGAGTGGAGATTGTGCACTGTAAAGTAAAAATGAATCCAATGACCGGGGTAGTATTATACTGTCAGCGCTTTGGTCTTAACAGGTAAAGCGCTTTATAAGAAACCAATATTATTATTATTATTGTTATTATTAAACAAGATTGCTGTACATTCGAGCAACGTAGTCTTGTATTATAATTAATTGGAAAGTAAAGATGATTAATTGTCTAACTGAGAATTATATGAATTGACTGAGGCTACATTAAAAGGAATCCTTGCCCATCCGGAGTGGCAGAGGAAAGTGGAGAACCAAGATGGTGCCCAGGAAACAGGGTTTAATATGCAGCTATGGAGGAGGGACATCGTTTTTTTCAACAGGAAGTTAGGATAAGTGTCAATGTCATCACGCATGTATGTAATTTGTTTTGTAGTTTAATATCTTTGTGTTTAAATGTTTAAATAATTATATATGTATGTAATAGCGCATTGAAACTTTTTGTGTAAAGTGCTACATAAATTTGTTCATTATTATTATGAAATGTATGTAATAAGACATATTAAATGAAATGAATTTCATTTGAAACTGATGTTCAATACATTTTTTCATTTGTTTGATGATCATAAATAATTTGCGTACATGTATAGACCAAGGACCACATGAAAGAACAGTGGTAACAAGTTATTACCGCTGAAATAAGCAATCCACTTTACTTTGTATTTTTAAATGTTGAGCTTGTAATTATACTTTTATTATATGTCATTGATTTACGGAAATAAAAATAAACAACAAATGCAAAAGAAGTGCAGGCAGGTGCTCGGCTCACACAAAGTCATATCCCAAGGTGAGATTATCAACAGCTGAAAATTAGTCTATCAAGACTTTGTTTACAATGACTTGTTTACCAATGGACTATCTAGGTCACTTATAACAAACAAAAATAAATAATAATAATGGGTGGATAAACAATGATTAAGAGGAGTTGAATGGTAATGGGCAATTCCAGCGTAACAGCCTGGATGGAATGCTTCCCAGGGAGTGGAGAATGTGCACGCATTGTGTCCTATGAACGGGGAAATAATATGCCTGTAAAGCGCTTAGAGACGTAGTCTAAGTATGTATTAGGTGCTATATATATTGCATCTAAGAATATTATTATTACACTTTATAGTATAGTTCTTTGCAGTGATCATGTTTGGTGGAATTGACCTAATACAAATAAAAGATACAAGATATTTCATTAGGTATCTATTTATATGTACCTTGTGACTGAAGTACTTTTCAAATTTGATTCTTGCAATCCGTACACAATCCGGCCATGCCGTCCCTCTGTTCTTGAGATACTTCATGACAGGTAGCGTGTTCTCTAGTACCTCTCCACTCTCAAGTTTCTAAGGGGAAAAAAACAAATAAAAAAATAAGAATAACAATTAATAAATCTGCTTTAGGGAACAAGGATTTATTCACTTGGTGTTCCACATGGGTTCGGAATGGGAGATTAGAGCATCTGGAATGGGTACAGCATGGCCCCATTCCAGACGCATGCTAGCACACCAGCTTAAAATAACTATTGTTCCATAAACAATAAGAGTGCTGGGGTGGTAGTGTGTGTAACCCTATGGGTGGTATCTCACTTCGCGGAGACGTCTCTGCGACGGAATCGTTTGCTCCACGTATAAAAGTATTAGAAACATGTCCGAAATTTAAGAAACTTAGGAAACTGAGGAAACTGAGGAGACTGAGCTATGGCAAAGCCATGCTGACTAATCCTTCTTAAATTTGTTTCAAAGTAGTTTCCGTGAAGTGAGATACCACCCTAAGCTGGCTCACCCTCTCCTAAGATGGGCTTCCAGGGTAACAAAAGCTCATTTTAAGTAGCATGTTCTGGACCAAGGCAGAACATGAGAATACATACATGTAACAATGACATGTATAGCGTTTAATTGGGGCATGCTGAACCCATGCCGAACATCAAGTTAATAAATCCATAAAGTGCTATATAACTTTAAGAAAAATCTTAATATTTTTGAAAAATATGCATAATATCTTGCCATTCCTATTGGTGATACAACAAATACACTTGGATTTAAAGTATTTCATCAGTTAAAACTATAGCAAAAAATGGGATTACTTCAAATTTTTAAGCATCAGGAGTTTCAATTTTTGGACATTTGAAATGCATTATTCATGGTCACGAGATAGATATCAATTGGTTTACCATATCAAAGATTGTTTGGCTGGGAAATCTGTTGATTGACAGAGCTTAGTTGTACAGGGTGTTTCCGAAAAAAGGAAACCCAACTTTGATCAACAATAATTTCAAAAATATTCCAATGGTAATTATGAAATTTATATCCTGGTAACAGTGCAACTCATTGCCATTCTAATGATACCTGCTCACCTCCCAATTCACGCATCACTAAACCCCATTGTTTTCAAAAAGTCTTGTAAAATTGTGCGTGGTTCACTTTTATGCACCCTGAGATGGTTTGTGTGAATGTGCCTGGAAAGGAAACTCAACTTTGATCATTAATAACTTCAGAATATTCAGTGGTGATTAAGAATTTAATATCACTGGAAAGTACAACTCACCATTCTAATGATACTCTCTCAGCTCACCAATATCAGCATCACTGAAATTGTTTGAAATCGTCACTACAAAATTGTGATAGGTTCTCTTTCATGCTCTTGAGATGAGTTGCTTCAAAGATTCCTAACAATCTAAGTAAAGCATTCCAGTGACTTAAAATAATTGAGTTTGATAAATGGTTGGAAATTTTTACTTGTTTAGTCCTTTAATCTACAATCCAGGTAATTCTAACATGTCTACTGTCACGACAACCCAGAGAACCTTCAGTTCCCATGGATAATGTAAGAAGCATGAAGTGCATCAATCAAAATTTTGCAAGATTTTATTTCAGACAGTGGTTCAGTGATGCGTGACATTGGTGAGCTGAAAGAGATATCAATACAATGATATGAGTGGCAACTTTCCAGTGATATAAACGTCATAATCACTACTGTCATGTTTTTAAAATGATTGATGATGAAAGTTGGGTTCCCTTTTTAGGCACATTGCAGCAACCCATCTCAATGAGCGTGAAGTGAACCACTCAAATTTTGGCAAGACAATTTTCAAACACAATGAGGTTAAGTGATGCGTGACATTGGTGAGCTGAGCAGGGTATCATTAAAATAGTAATGAGTTGCACTGTCCAGTTGATTAATATAATTTTATAATCACCATGGTAATATTTTTTAAATTATTGATGATCAAACTTGGGTTTCCTTTTTTCTGGGTCACCCTGTACATGTATGTCCCATATATATATATATATATATATATATATATATATAACAGAGGCAGATTTACAGGGAAGTTGCCAATGTCTGGAAAAGACTATGTGTATGGGATGGAAGAGATATGACACTGGTATAACCCACAGAAATAAAGATGAACTTTTAGTGACACATTGGCATTATCTTTGAAATCAGAATGGTAGGAATCATATAATATATATCAGCAGAAAGTGGAGCAATCACTGACAAATATGAATATATTTATGGTGCAGTACATCAAATCATCTTTGAATATAAACATTTAGAATTAAAATAATAATTGAAATCTCAAAATCGGCAAAACAAAGAGTAAAATGTAAAATTAATACTTTTTAAAGTACACATCCCATAATTGTGTAATCTTCATCAACAAAGGTGTTATTATTAATTTTTTTTTTTTTTTTTAATGACAGGCGCGGATCCAGGGGGCCCTAGCAAAAAAAAAAAAAAAGGAAATGGACGAGAGCTGATTGACCCCTCAACTTACCCGTATGGCTGATACTTGATGACCTCTTTGAAGGCCAAAGGCCAAAAAAAAAAAATCAACACCCCCCCCCCCCCCCCCCCCCCCCCCCCCACTTATCGCAAGGCCAGCATGACATGAAAAAATTTGGGTGTATCAGAATCTGAAATTCCAATTTTGGGCCCCCCCCCTGTAATGAAATCCTAGATCCGTCACTGAATGATATAGGGTGATATAAAAACACAAACTGGGGGCCAATTTAGGGATCAAACAGTGATTAATTTTCGGACAACCAGATCAAAGTTTACCTTCACTACATCTCCTGGAGATCCATTCACCTCCCAGTACTTGGTATACATGCTCGGCTTCTGAGCAAACAAACTCTCAAACTGTACAAAAATAAACAAAGCAAAATCATGAAAAAAAGTCCATTGAGAAAATAGGATAGTTCTTGCACATGTAACCTTGATTAATAAAGAACAATTACATGCATGCTTAGGGTAATAATAACATACATGTAACATAATAATAATGCATTATGTTATCTTATGAGTTGCTATTCATGTCACGGATGTGTACATGTATTCATGTAGGGCCTGCTGGAACAAATTTAGATAAATAAAGTGGCTACCTTAAGAAAACAAATGTTATTACCATCATTGTTATTTTAAAAGGACAGGTTCTTGTAATTAACTTGTTATTCAAGCAATTTATACCTCAGTATTGGTGTAGATTGGATTATGCAATATACAGTCCAGCAGTCATTTTTAGGCATTAAAAAATACAATGGACTTTACCAAATTGCAATTCGCAAAACTTTCACATGCCCGTGAAAACCTACAATATATCTTAAGTTTAAAAAGACTTTTCAGATTTTCCAAAATTCCCAGTAAAACACAATAATGTACTATTTACTGTTGATATGAAACAGGAAACGAGCTTTTCTACAATACATGTAGGTGCCTATTGTTCTTGTTAATATGCACTTCTGGCACACAAAGGGTTAAGAGGATGCAGTAACATTGAATGATATTCAAATTGCGATTCATTTGATTTAGCTCATTTTGCAAACATAATTATAAACAAATAGGTCAGTTTGGCATCCTGTCAATTATTGCAGGCAAATTGCTATCTTAACATCCAAGATATTTTGAACTCAGCATACCCGGGACTCTTTTCAAACCATGTGCGTTTCAACGCAGCACAAAGTCCACTGCATATCCTGTCATGAAGTCCCCATCCATAGGCTGCTAAGCTTGCCACAGTGTGGTAGTAAATTAATTGTATGCCACC
The DNA here is from genome assembly GCA_940671915.1 of Paracentrotus lividus. Classification (NCBI taxonomy): domain Eukaryota; kingdom Metazoa; phylum Echinodermata; class Echinoidea; order Camarodonta; family Echinidae; genus Paracentrotus; species Paracentrotus lividus. The sequence continues at coordinate 38,973,043 of CALNVZ010003425.1, read as the reverse complement.
CAGGCATGAGACAGAGAAATATAAAAAAAAAAGAGGAAATTGCTACCATGAGGGAGCATAGCGAACAAACCTCCTGGGGTTCAGGAAATTTTGCAATTTTAGGTATTGAAAATGTATGATTTCTTTGGGTGCACATCATAGACATACTTATAACTGAATGTTAGTGTGGTATCTTCAGTGCATCAGACTGTGCAGCACATGTCCGATGCAAAAAAAATAAAAAATAAATAAATAATAATTTCTTCTCAGAATATCAAAATCTGCGGAAATTTGCGGATCCACAGAGAAAAATCATGCCTGGCCGCTTTATACTGTAGCCTTGTATTTTTTCACTGTTTTAAGATAGTAAATAACTTGCAGGTACTTTCAGCAGTTTGTTTTTATGATTACAGCAATAAAATTGTTTTCATTTTCATCACTTTTGCACTTGTTTTTGGAAGTTACCCAATCCCTTCGATGTACACTATACTAGCATTGAAACTGTAATCTGACCTTGTCTCTAGCCCACTGTATGGTGTGTTCTATTTGAGCAGGGCAGGACTTGAGGGTACAGTAAGGTACTAACTGCTCAGGAAATGGCCTTTACACAATTGGTGCCCATTGTTTATGCCAATATGCACATCTGGCACACAAAAGGGTTAATGTATACTTGCATTGAAACTGTAAAACTAACCTTGTCTCTAGCCCACTGTATGGTGTGTTCTATCTGAGCAGGGAAGGACTTGAGGGTACAGTAAGGGACCGATTGCTCAGGGGGGTCCTGCTTGCTGCCGTACGACTCGGTCATGTGAGGAACTATGACCTGGACATGACCTTTGGCCCCTAGCGTCCCCGACTCCATCAGAGGCTTCTGATTGGTCACACAGCGACTAAAAGGATAGAAGAAACAACATTAATGAGCTGTTACATTGTATCTCTTTCTCAAAACAGACAAATATTGAACAAAATTAACAAAACAATTTCAATTGACATTGGTGGAGTTCCCATTACATTTAATAACATGATGTGTAGAAACATAATTATATTTTCAATATATCTTTATATAAACACATCAAGGATAATATTGTACAGGATATTCGCAATACTTGCTTGCTCAATTACAGTAAATTCCTGTTTTACTGAGTTGTTTAGGACCCAGCCAAATACCCTGTCTCAACAAAATCATGTTATTCTTCTTATTGTACATTTGCACATGTCTGAGAATTAGGTGCTGGATGGAGCATCGCCTGTTTATAGCAAAATCTTGCTGTATTAATGCTCATCATAAGGGGAATGGACTGAAGTAACTTTGAAGTAAAATATGAGTTGGGCAGAATACATGTATGCTATAACTCAAACTCACCTATCAACATATCTCCTTGCCTCTACATTGTCAAGGGCATTTACAATGACATCCATTCCTTCGAAGAAAGCATCAGTGTAGATAGTGGTCTCCGTCTGAGGGCAGACTGGACAGAAGATAAATATTGTTTTAATGAGTATCTCCAATCAATCAGATATCTGGAATGTACTCTATTATTTCAACAATATTTATTCTAATATCATACGACATTGTCTTTGTCTTAGTACAAAGTTAAATGGTTGATTATTAATGTGATAATTAGAAAGCAAGTAATTTTCTTATTTATAATATATACCGCTCAGGGAGCTTATCATAAAATCCTACATTACCTAGTTTTAAAAATTGGTTAAAGTACATGTACCTGAAAGACTACCACTATTTGTACTAAATTGTACCATCTCCTTCAGAGAATAAAAAATCATGTATTTACTGGCAAAGCTACCTTTTTCCTATCAAGGCTTACTCTTATTTTGATGTGCTTCTATCTTCATATCAGGGTTGATATCTCTTGTACTCTGAGCTGCAGTTTCAGATTTGGGCTTCTGTAATTGCAATCAAGAGGAAGACAAAGAAAAAGATGGACTGACAATATAACAGAGTGGACTAATTTGACTTTTGTCAAAAGCCAGGGGGGTGTTTCACCAAGCCGTCCGTAAAGTTACAAATGACTAATACAAATACTAATCACATGGTGGTAATCATTTAGCCCAAGAACTGATCACCAGTCATTCTTAAAGGGAATCTAGTGTAGTGGGAAGATGTGGGAAAGATGAAGAAAATTATTGTGAGCTTTCCTGTTGTTTTCATGTAATTTGGGAAGAATATCATGATAAAAAGCTCCACACGAAAAGATTGCTCTTCAATTGCCCTAATAGTCATAATATGACCAAAAATATACCAAAACAGCTGAATGTTTGGGTCCCGAACATTTTGTATTGCCCCATACATACATTTCTGTGTAAGTGCATGTGACTCAAAGTTGAGTTGGGTTAATTTCTTATCATTTTTGGCGATTCCAAAACCCCACAGCACAAAATCATGCTTAGGTTACAACATACATGTACATGTACAAACGCACAGCATCCACTGAGATCAATGTACATGTGTTTACCTGTATATGATGTGGTCTGAATAGAAATTGTCGGTTCAGGTTGGATTTCTCAATAATGTCATTGTCTGTAACAGTAATCTGAAAAGTAATTACAAAATGAAAGGAATTGATGGAATTATGCAAGGTTAAAACACAACTCAATTTTAGTTATCTGTCAAACTTCCTTAACAGCTAATATATCACCTACCAATAGACGTAAACATCTCCTTTTAGTGACACTAAATATATATCTGGTATAAATTAGATAAAATACACATTAGTACAAGGAGTAAAAATTAACTTACAAATTATTTATCATTATTATTTTCCCTGTTTCTTATGTTTTCTGTGAGTCTTTGTGGGCAATATTGAACTTATTTAGTTGTTCCTTTGTCAGAAATCCATAAATTATATGCACTGCTTTTTAGTGGATTCCTCCATTTCTGCAGATTAATTCCTTTTAATGTATATATGTATACTTACACAAGTAGAAAATAAATAGAAGTATATTTATCATCTGTTTTTGCAATTATATGTATGGTTTCTTCTGCTTGAAATAAATAAATACCCATTTGAAACTAGAATATGAAAGATAATTTCAGTACCTTCCCTCCCGCCACTCCGACACCTAGCATTGCAAAGTTCTTGAGCATCTCACATCCGATGGCACCGCATCCAACCATGAAAAGATTCTGAGATGCAATTTTCTTCACAAGATTATCCCCTAAACAGATCCTCAGAGAATCGTATCGGTCTCCCCTAAGTTCAGAAAAAAATTGATTTAGATGCACAGTATTAAAAAGCAGATGTACAAGGTTTCATACGAATAAGTAGCATTCATATTCATAGCTGCAATTAATAAAATAGAGACTTCGCAAAAGGACATCTAGGCTAATCACAATCTCCAATATATGCTAAATCAATGTTACAAATAACCATTTTGTTAACGAAACAATTAGGCATTCAAAACATTCAATGTACATCAGCCTAATTCAGAGAATAAAATATTTTTGGAACTGAACATTTTGCTTCATGTTTTGAACAACCAAAATCTCTTTAAATGACATGGATTTTGCACTGGGAATTCATCACATGTCTCATTTTTTTCAACTTAATATGCACAGCCGGATACCTAAATAGATCCTAGTACATGTTAGAGAAACTGTTGAATGACTTTACTTACTTTGGCCTGAAATTATCAGCACCTTCATTCTCCAGTCCCTTGAGAGCTTCTGATGAGTCAAGGTAGACCTGAAATGAGAAAAAAAAAACAGATGAATCCTTGACCGTGCACGGTCGAAATTTATGCCTCCGCCATTGCCAGATCAGAAATATATGCCACATTCATCTTTTCTTTGACCTTTGACCTTGTAAATCTAATCAGATAATTGTCACCCAAGTATGCACACATGTACCAAGTATGAAGATGATCTATCAAACGGTTCCTGAGTTATCATGAAAACAAGCTTTTTTAACTTTTTGACCTCTCAGACCTTTCACCTTTGAACTTGTGAACCCAAAATTGATTAAGATCATTTTCACTGCAGTATGAACACGTGCACCCAGTATGAAGATGATTAGTGAAACAGCTCTTGAGTTATTGTGTGAACAAGCCATTTTCACCTTTTTATTGACCTCTGTGACCTTTAACCTTTGACCTCATGACCCCAAAATCTAATCAGATCATTGTCACCCCAGTATGCACATGGACGGACGGACAACCTGAAAACATAATGCCTCCTCGTCGCGTAGGCATTAAAAACTCTATCGGGCTAAAAACCTTCTGATCGAGGTACAGAGAGGACATGGAGAGGGTGTAGGGATGAGTAAATAGTACTCACCCAGTGTTTGATTGTGGTAAACTTTCTAAAGGGCCTTCGGGACCTTCTTGGGCTACAAACCCTCCTGGAGAGTCGAAGAGAGTATAGGCAGAGGGGAGTGGGAGTGTTTTGGTGAGGTATCTACGACTCACCCATTGCTTGAGTGGGGTAAAATTTCTGGTGAGGGGCTTCAAGACCCTCTTGTGTTATAAACCCTCCTGGAGAATCAAAGAGAGTATAGGCAGAGGGGAGTGGGAGTGTTTTGGTGAGGTATCTACAACTCACCCATTGCTTGAGTGGGGTAAAATTTCTGGTGAGGGGCTTCAAGACCCTCTTGTGTTATAAACCCTCCTGGAGAATCAAAGAGAGTATAGGCAGAGGGGAGTGTGATTGTTTGGGGAGGTATCTATAATTCAGGTCTTGTTTATTGTGGTTAACTTTCTAGTCAGACCTTCAAGACCTTATTGTGCTACAAAACCCCTGGAGAGGCTAAGAGAGTACAATGAGAGAGGAGAGGGGCATGGGAGTACTGTGGGGAGGTACATTTACAACTCATCCATTTGTATAGACTGAACTACCAGCAAGGCCTTCAGGACCTTTGATGCTACAAAACCCTTAGAGAGGCAAAGAGAGTATTCAGAGAGGAGAGGGGCATGGGAGTACTGTGGGGAGGTACATTTACGACTCCTCCTTGGTTCAGAGTGAACTTTCCAGTAAGGCCTTTGGGACCTTTGATGCTACAAAACCCCTAGAGAGGCAAAGAGAGTATTCAGAGAGGAGAGGGGCATGGGAGTAATGTGGGGAGGTACATTTACAACTCACCCATTGGTATAGAGTGAACTACCAGTAAGGCCTTCAGGACCTTTGATGCTACAAATCCCCTAGAGAGGCAGAGAGTTATAGAAAGAAGGCTGTAGGGGATACCTGGTACTCACCCATTGTTTCAGAGGAGTAAACTTTCCAGTGAGGGCCTTCAGGACTTCTTGAGCTACAAACCCTCCAAGGGCGGCACAGAGAGGTGCAAAGCAACCCTCAGCACAGTACGCCAGTGATGCAAGCTGCTTGGTGGAGGGGCTAGTTATAGGGTCAGCAAGGGTGTCATTCAGACGCATGGCAATCTTCACAAAGACATCTTTATCATCATCATTCCTGTAAAAAAAATAATAATAATTAAAAATAATTTGAGAAATCAAAGTGTTTCATTCACTGACATCTAGATCTTCAGTCAAAGTTTTGCAATGGCTTTATAACTTCCAAATTGAAACCGGAACGATCCTGAATTTAATCATTATAAATTATTGTCTGACTCTTAAATAATTTTACCACTCTCTTCTCTGACTCAAATAGTCAATCCTGACTGTAATGCCAAAAACACATGAAACAGCAACACTCTGAACTGTTGGAGACCATACATGACAAGATAGATCACTTCCATACCTGGCTCTAGGTAGTCTGCCATTCTCTTCCCTCAACTAGTGTAGAGCATACATGACAAGATAGATCACTTTCATACCTGGCTCTAGGTAGTCTGCCATTCTTTTCTTTGAACTGGTGTAGAGCATACATGACAAGATATACTACATTACCTGGCTCTAGGAAGTCTGCCATTCTCCTCTCTGAACTGGTGTAGAGCATACATAGCAAGATATACTACATTACCTGGCTCTAGGTAGTCTGCCATTCTATTCCCTGAACTGGTGTAGAGCAAACATGACAAGGTAGATCACATTCATACCTGGCTCTAGGTAGTCTGCCATTCTCTTCCCTGAACTGGTGTAGAACATACATGACAAGATAGATCACTTTCATACCTGGCTCGAGGTAGTCTGCCATTCTCTTCCCTGAACTGGTGTAGAGCATACATGACAAGATAGATCACATTCATACCTAGCTCTAGGTAGTCTGCCATTCTCTTCCCTGAACTGGTGTAGAGCATACATGACAAGATAGATCACATTCATACCTGGCTCTAGGTAGTCTGCCATTCTCTTCCCTGAACTGTTGTAGAGCATACATAACAAGATAGATCACTTTCATACCTGGCTCTAGGTAGTCTGCCATTCTCTTCCCTGAACTGGTGTATACCATACATGACAAGATATACTACATTATCTGGCTCTATGTAGTCTGCTATTCTCTTCCCTGAACTAGTGTAGACCATACATGACAAGATATACTACATTACCTGGCTCTAGGTAGTCTGCCATTCTCCTCTCTGAACTGGTGTAGAGCATACATAGCAAGATGAGACACCATGAGGTCTTTTGTGAAGTCTACTAAGATCGCTGATGGGTTGGTGATTTGGTCTCGGAGAGGTAGCTGTACCAAAGAAACAACGTTATTTTCATGTAATACCACTTTTTAATCGACCGACGGTTACTACATACATGCCCGATGTTGTTATTTAAATATCCCCAAAGAAAAATATTATAAATTCAAATCAGTTCTGCTTATCATGAAAACAGACATAGTGACTTTTTTTTGTTTGACTCTGTTCAAATTCATTGAATTCAGGGCCCTGTAGCATAAACAGTTTCTATTATAGTAACTTTGCCATCTATGTTAACTACCATGGTAACAGTAATCACAGCCAATCAAAATGCAGTATTTCAAGAAAGTTACTATTAATACCAAAGTTACTATGATAGTAACTATTTATGCAACAGGGCCCAGAAGAGAACTTCCTCTCTTTTAAGTTTACAATTCCTAGAATCGCTGGAAACATTAACTTAATAGTAAAATTTTTATACACTGTATTGAACATCAATTGTAGCATTTTTGAAGCTCTAATTATCAGTCTTGAATTGATATTACACAACTTAAATACATTACAAGATATGTGATTATCAAAAACACATTATTTCACAAGCAGGTAGTAACTGAATGATAAAAATTGGAGTAACTCACAAATTTGACAGTTACAGGGACCTTGACCTCAATAACTATACCACCGGTTTCGTACGGCTGAAACTCATCTCCCGACGTATCCTCAATGCTGAACTTGTATGGTGAGATCACTATACAATGAAAAACAAAGAAATATATTGTATCAAGCAAATTCTTAAATACATAACCTCAGTCATGTTTTCCTTGTGGGGGAATGTATGCAAGTAGAAAATAGCTGTTTGGGCTGTTTCCATTTGGTCATATTCAAACTAAGTAGGACATTTGCACATATGGGACTATGGTACATTAAATGCCTCTTATTCTTATATCTAGTCACTTTTTTCAGACTTTTTTGCTTAAAGTAATTATCATGGACTACTCTAACATGGCATATACACACAGGTAATTTCGATCTAGTTATTTACTTGAATTGTTGCATTTAAGGCACTGGTCATGTCACTCACGTTTTGGATGTCGTGTCACTCATGACACGTAGAGGTGGACCATTTCCCACAGAGAGGGAATGATTGATAAGGTTCAATTAATGTAAGAGAGGTACAATATTCATGTACATATACCAGCACTTATGGTATCCTTTAAATTAGAGATCTACTTGGGCACAAATCCAACCATAAGCAATAATGGTCAGAAACCCATGTCTTTTTTTTTTGTGTGTCACTCACGCACTGTTTTTTAATCATAATTTCCAGGACCAATTGTAAAATTCAAATCCAACTGGCAATGACACATGCCACTCCTATATTGTACATAACATGGTAGTCATGATCCATTCATAACCTACAAGTGCAAAGATATGCGCCCTTCTATCAGTCCAAATGTCGTGTCACTCACGTTTGAATATGACCATTTGTAATATGCTAAAGTATAACCCAGTCAAATATCACATTATTATAGGGAAAAAAATAAATAGTATCATTTCAATCTACATGTATCTTTCCATCAATTTTTTTTTTTTTAATTTTTTTAAAAAACTTATTGCTGGTTTTGAGTCATCTTATGAAGCATTATCCTGAAAATCAACCCAATAACTAAAAAAAATATTTCATAGAAACTGACCTTTGACCTTGTGTCTTGCATCGTTAAGGGAAGTCATTCCTTTGACCTCTTTAAAGGTCACATAGTCTCCTGTCTCCAGACCATGGTACTGTTGATCCAAACATGTCACTACACCAGGATTGCCCTGTGTTGATATCATTGGAAAACAATTTTAATTATTGCATCTACCTATAATAACAAAAACATAGATAATCTTTTATAATCATTGATTAATACCAATATTGTTCTATTATAATAATTCTATATGATGATCATGTACAATGACATAAACAATATCTCTGGTGATAGTTAAAACGCAAATAGAAATAATGATATATCATAATGTAATAAGCATTATAGCACTATTGTAGCAATAAAGTATTGAAACAGATTTTACATTTTGAACCCTGAATTATTTGCACATTTTGTGAAATTCATAATGTACAAGTTTTATTCACTAGGTTGACACATGTTTATGTTATTAAACTGCGTACTAAAGGTACTCTTATACGTGATTTGAAATAGCGCCATCTTTCAGTGGAAAACTCGCAAAAATTTTAGACCATGAATTCTAATAACAAAAAATTCTCCAGGGTAAATGGAAAGGGATGGAAAGTGGCCCTTTGGAATAATTTACAATCTCTGTTGGCCGGTAAACCGGCCTATCGGGTTCAAAGGGTTAAGCCTGATAAAATGAATACGGAAGGTGAAAAAGGATTTTTTTTTTTTTTTTTTTTTTTTTTTTTTTTTTTTTTTTTTTTTTTTTTTTTTTTTTTTTTTTTTCAGGTTTTACAAAATAAGATGTAGGAGAGGAATATAGATACATGTATAAATAAATACAAATTCAATAAAGCGAAAACTTCAAATGAATCTGTACTCGAGTTATGTCTGTCAAACCATGTGCTACCAACCTTTGTGTACATTTATATTGTTTTTCATATTGTATTGTGACGTTGTCTGTAAGTTGGTGGAAGGCAAATTTCCATGATTTGGACTTAATAAACTATCTTATATCTTGTATCTTGAACATTGTATCTTCTATTGTGTATATGACAGAGAGAGAGTGCCATTCATGGCCATTGTTTAGTCTTCACAATGGAGTAGTTAGATTTTTTACTCTTTGCCATCCTGACATTTCTTGATAGAAGATATTAAAGCAACTTACTGCCTATGTTTCATGTACAATACATGTGATTCGAACAACATCTATGTGACCGAGTACTTAGGATCCTGTATAGCCTACTACAATAGCTCACCAAATTTCAAAATTGCACTTTTGGCCTGTGGGGATGTCAAATTAAACCCGGGATCATGTCCCTCTGTTCACCTTCAATTCTCTCCAATTAACCTCGCAACAAAAAACTTAGTAGACGTCAAGAAAAGGATGTACATAGCATTGGAGATCTTGGTATTCGGACCCTTATGGCTTTCCCGTTGTCCGTTCCGTCTTCTTCAGACTCTTGCTGGCCTGTTTGTATGTTGTTGTTTTTTTCTAAAATAAATTTTTACATGGGGTCAGATGGTTTCATGGGTTACTAGTTTAATTTTTAATGTTTTAAATGTATTTTTTATATATTGTATACATGTATGCAGTTGTTTCTTTCATATTTTATGTTTGTTATGTAAACTGGAAAATTTTGTTTTTATCTTTGTATTTACATTTTATGATGCGAATAAAGAAGACATTGAATTGAATTGATATTGTACCTAAGGGCTTGCTATTTAAGAAATCATTCGGATTTGAGAACAATAACACGACTTGTGCCGAACGGTCCACGACGTTCTGGAACGCCGCTCGACAGCTATGTGACATCACCATCGAAGCAGTAACATTAAAGACGACATTTCCAAGGAGATAATTACCATCTGAAGTCAACTGAGAGAACAATGCACACGTGAAATTTACCATCGAACAGTACACCAAATCAACAGCAATTGACCACAGAAAGAAAGGATCCTCATCAACAAAAAAAAAGAGGAGAAACTAAAACGTGATGAAACAAACTGTAAGTACATCAAACAACTGATCGCCAAAAATGATGTACGCCATAACATTGCAAAACACAGTAGGCCAATGTATGAACGCAGTTTAATAGAACATTCAGAAAGAAACAATATTTAAGACAGAGAAGAGCTGTGAAAATAATTTTTGATGATGATCTGGCATGTGCGCTGAAGGAAACACTACAAGCCCCTATTGTTCAGTTGTCCGATCATACTCGATGAGAGTCAGAAATCAAACTGCTATCCAAAGGACTTAAATTATGCCCTACACCTCCTCAGATTGATACTAATGATTTTAAAAAGATAGTATGGACTACCTAAAAAGAATGATGCTCAAAGAACATAGTGCCGACAAATAAAATAATAAAAATGGTAAAAGCAGCACTACACCAGGATTTCCCTGTGTCGATTTTGATTATGAGTGATTAATTTGGGGTCGAGTACTTGTATATATAAGGATATTTCTCCTTTAAGCTCTTTCCCACAACTGACATTACACTTTTGTTTTGATGTACGCTGTTTGTTTGTTTGTTTGTTTATTTTCTGTTTGTTTGTAAAAGTTCATAAAGCAGGTAATCCCGGGTAACCCATTGTATCAGTAAGGTTGCTCATGTCTACTGCTCAAATATCAAGACTAGTAGAATTCTACTTTAGGCTCTTTGTGGAAATGCTAGCTTCTCACCTTAAATCTTAAGTCTTATTTGTTCACTTGTGTATATTCTTGAAGACAGACATTCATCTTTGTGTAATATTCTTTGTAATACTTTGTAAAAGCACCTTAAGCATTTTATCTAAATAGAAAATGGCACTATAGAAATCACATGTATTATTATTTATTTATTATTTATTATTAAAGGCCTCTGAAATAAAAACCATTCTTTTCATATTTGAGCACTATTACTCATTAGCTAACTTTATCCAATACCACTTTTACAGAACTGAACTTGACCTCTATGATGTTAAATTGTTTGTTACTTGTTTATGTTTTAGGTTGATTCATGTTTATTTTGTTTGTATTGTATATGTTCACAGGGCCCCCTGGAAAACAATGTTATACCACTGATGGGGCTACCTTGTATAAATAAAACGGAATAAATAAATAAATAAATAAACAACACATATCCTCAATCACATATTTCCTATCAATAGAGAGTTAACCCTCAGCCCCAGAACCATTCTGGTTACTGCAGACATGTACACCAATATCAGACATAGAGAGGGTATTTAAGCATGTCGCAAAGCCCTCAACAACAGAACATAAAAACATCCTTCCTACCGACCAACCTACCCAACTTCTAGAACTCATACTAGATTCAATTTCACGTTTAATGATGCACACTTCATTCAAATAGAAGGGACTGCAATGAGAATGATGCCTTACATATGCCAACATCATGGGCAGAAACACCAAATGATATCATCTTCCAACTCACAAAGCTTAAGACATCATAGAAGGGATATATCAATTACATCTTCTTCCTCTAGCCCACATCCCCTTGAAGAACATTCACTGGTCTCCTAGCAGCCCTCCACACAGGACCCTGGCCCCGTAGTTTTGGGGGAATACTCTAAGTTGGTGGAGAAGGCAGACGAGGTGGTTAGCACTCTCGTGTCCGAGAAGCTAGCAGAAGCGGTCAATAAATTGATTCATACTGCTCTAAAGGAGGACACACTAAAGGGAAAGCTAGAGGCATTCCCCCAGCCTGAAAACTGCAAAGGCCCTGACTGCCCCCAACCCTGAGATTTGGTCTATTTTAAAGAGTGGGACTCAAATTCTTGATCACAAACTCCAAAAGACTCGGTCACTCTTACTCAAGGCAGTAATCCTCGTGCTGCAGACGGCCTTTTCGACCCAACTAAGGCCCCCTTCATCGACGCACAGCAAACTTTTCTCACGTCAGCAAATTTCCTGCGTCTATCATTTGTTACCAATTTTTTTAAAATCTTCATGATAACTTTTATAAGTATCTACTCAATCAAGTTCATTATGTAATTCTTCAAGTCTTATTACTTAAATCAAGGTTTTTGCCTGAAATTTACTTAACTTTCATGTCTTGCAGTGTGTTTATTTCAACATCATTGTTCTCTGTTTATAACAACACACCAATGTAGAACTTTCATGATTTATATATTTAAATACATCTTTATACATGTATGGAAATTCTGTGACCCTACAGTATTGAAATCATATTGATAAAGATTTAATATGCATGTTATACATTTTTTTTTTTTTTAATTTGTCATGTATAATTGAAAACAAAATTCAGGTACATCATACTTTTTCGATGTATTTTACCTTCTATAAAGCTATATCACCATTTCATTGTACCATCAAATTTATTTGCCTGAATAACATTCCATGAATACCTGAATAAAGCGCCTGATTCTGATATTACTAAAGGATATAATCACAGCACTGCCCTTTTTTATAATGACACAAAGACTCACTGACCTTAGTAATGTTAGCAACAAATGTCTGTCTTGGTTCTTCTCCGTTGACATCTTGGACAGTAAACTCATCACCAAAGTCACAGAAACAGTAGCTGTACAGACCATATACATCGGCTGCAATAAACTGTGTGAAGAATATGAATGCAAGTTTATAAAGGGACAGATTAGTAATGGGACTGGCAAAGAAATCCGGCTGGACATCGCTAAAAGTGGTCCTATATTACTCTGCATGCATAAAAAGATGTGTGTGAGAAATTAGTAACATTCCTTTCAAGAATTTTTGGGTTTTTGTCTGAGAGGAATGCAATACATGTACATGTATCTGGTCAAGCCAGCCATATATAAGTTCAAGATTTAGAGGCATTTATCGTGTTTAAAAAAAGCCATTATCAGGGTAGAAGGTGAAATACAAATTACCTTTTGTATTATTAAAATATACATGAATAAATCATTACATTCTCCTCTGTATTTTCATTTCTCAAGAAACAAATGGAGAAAAAATTGGAGGCATTCAAAGTGGCTTTATAGATTAATTCACAAGAAACAAAGATGACATGATTTAATCAAACCAAAGTCCATTTGACTTTCAAATCTCTTTCAAGAATATTTATATTAACCACTTGACTGATATTGGTTTAAACATCTGCCCATAATCCTCTGTGCAACACCATGGAAAGTGCTGTGTTGTAACCACGTTTATAAACATTGCCAGTGTAACTAGGATTCTCAATTTCAATAGATTGTGCAGGCCCAACTGTGTTGGGACAATAGCGGCACTATTATATACGGGCATGGGCCGGTACTTTCAATTGTTTCAGGCTGCATCCACTACTGGTGGTGTAACCACATTTATAAATGTTGTCAGCGTAACCATGATTATAAACATTGTAAGGGTAACCACTTCATAAACATGGTCAGAACAGGAAGTGGGGGAAAAAAAATCACATTAATAAAGGTGGCCAGCAGTCGAGTGGTTCACATTATACAATAGCTATGTTCACACGCGACCATCGGGATTTTAGTTCTCGAGGATTGTACCTAAGAATTTAAACCCTGACGGCTTATTCTCGAGTCGGGTTCACACGGAGTGCTTATCCTCGAGGATAAGCGAGAAGTTCGATGACCGGAAGTATAAGTTGTAGGTAGCGTGCACTATTCATTTCCCCGTACTATTCGGCTATGTTGCGTGACTGAACCGGAAGTTGAACCGTTACAAGAGGTCACTCTTATCCTCGAGAACACGAAACTCCAAGTTAAAATTGTGTCCACAAGGTCAAAAGCGCGATCGGAGACCACCCACCGCTTGGATTTTTCGAGCCTTAATCCTAAGATCTGTCGAGAACATAACACCCAACTTGTCCTCGAAAACATAAACACCGAGTGCGTACACACGGGACTTAAGTCCAAGTTAACTCCAAGTTATCCTCGAGGATAACTTGGAGGTAACTTGGAGTTAAGGCTTGTCGTGTGAACGACACTAATGGAATTCAATATACCTTGATTTGAGGACTCTGTGCCCTACAGAACTCATTGACCTTGAGTTGAAGACTGAGCGGGGCTTCTGTTAGCACTACACACTGGAACTGATTGAGGAACGTCAGATCAGAATTATCAGCCAAGGTCTGTTGACTCAGCTTGATGCTGACATACGGGTTCAGCTCAGCCAGGCGGCTGTAACATGCTCCAGCCCTAACAACAAAACAGAGTTAAATTAACTAGATTACTTCAGCTTATTGGCTTTAACAAACTTTCATAAATTAAATTTAAACAAAGAGGAAAACATACCAGAAATACATGTTTAATATAAAAATGAGCAAAGAAAAATGGATTCCAGCTAGATTCGAACCCAAAACCTCCAGATTGCTAGACCGGTGCTCTTACCAACTGCACTATGGCTATGGCTTCTGACAACAGGAGCATTGAAAATTAAGGTTTCAGGGAAGAACACCATACCCGGGTTTTCCATAGCTCAGTTGGTAAGAAATGGTGGTCTAGCAATCTCTAGGTCTTGGGTTTGAATCCCGCTAGAATCATGAAATACAGGACAGACATAAATATTTGATATTTTTAAAGTGAACAAACTCAACAGAACAGCACATATCAATGTTGGTCCTTGTAAAATATTGTATGCAATTTGGAACATTACTATTCATCATTAGATCATATGGAATGGAGATACATATCCCTTCATGCTTTTAAGTACATTGCATAAGATTATTTTTCAAATCTTTTAAACTTTTCTTATACATACTGAATGCATTTTTTTCAACTTTTCAAATATTTTCGAAATTTTTTTAAGACAAGAAAAAAACAATGAGGAAGTGCATTAACGTTTCTAAATGTTTTATTAAAATATAATTCAGTTTGGAGAGAAACCAGAAACCATCTGATATTAAAAGCTTTATACCTGGTCTTGTTTGATTTAGCATCTTGTTCTCGTAAAAAGAACTGTGTTCCAAGATCCTTCACACTGCAAGACTTGTTGTCATTGATTGTTAGGGACTAGAAGAGAGAGAGAGAGAGTGTACAAGAGATATAAATGTCAATGTCAATGGTCGACCCAGGGGATTAATGGTTTGCTTCTACTCATAGAAACCTGTGCTATTTCATTTCATTTCATTTATTTTCCATTTTAAAAACATAATACATGTATAAACATAAATAATAACTGACAATATGACATCAAATAGTAGAAAGTGAGGTACAGCCCGTAACTTAGGGGGGGGGGGGTTCAGGAGGTTCGAACGAACCCCCCCCCCACCCCCCCCAAGTAAGGCATATCACCAAAATATTTCATTATTATCATTGCAATAAATTAAGTAGAGACGGTTTAAATCGTGTCCCTCTGGTACATTTTTAATAACATCTTTTAAAAGTATTTTATTTTGCTTCAATATGTTTTAATATGGGCAATTCCAAGCAAAACAGGACATGGAGCTAAAACTTTAATTTGGTGCTGAGCCTTTGAAAATGCAAATTAGGATCTGAAATTACCACAAAGGCTTCTTTACAATACAACCAATCATTTAAGTTTAAAAAAATATGCGATTCAGATTTCCTGCGCTGAATAATTGATCAAACCCAAATTTGCACATATGGGACTATGATGCTTTAAATGCCTGTTATTCTTATATCTAGTCACTTTTTGATGATTTTTTTGGCTTAATGTAATTATCATGGACTACTGTAACAAACTTTGGTATTAATATTTCATTATAATGCATTTCTCATCACGAAAAAGACTGGGAAACCAGATGTCACTCCGTAACCGTCACTTCGTAACCGGACATGGGTTCAAGTTTTAAGTCATAATTAACAAAATATTCAACCAATTTACTTATAACAGGCGGCATATTATACCTAGAATAACATAGAATCCAATCAATAACTCAAAATTGTGATAGCCGTTTAAAGTTCACAGAGTTTAAGCAAAATGTTTTCTGCTCAAATATGCATGTCCATTTTGCGTCACTCCGTAAGCATGTATATGAATATTCATATCTCATTAATTAAGAGCATCACTATAAAAAAAATATCATTTTTAAAAGAAGGTACCATAAGCTTTTGTCATGAACCATTTCTTTGTACATAAAGATTAAAGTATGGATGATAAATTTGTTTGAATGCTGAAATGTTGCTTCTGAATGTCACTCCGTTACCTTGGAACTGCCCATATGGGTCATAATTTGGAATTCTATTTCGAAAAGCAAATAAATTAAATTATATTGCAATTTAAAAAAAAAAAATTTAAATTGTTGTTTCAATGTATCTCACCTTTATTCCAGCTAGTACAATATTCTTGGCTGTAAGAGTAGATAGAAGGAAAACAAAATATTACATACTTTGGTCATTAACAGTACGCCTCAACAAAACATTCAAAGAAATTTTGTAGGCTAATCTATCTACCAGAAGCAACTTAAAAAAATCACTTTAAACTTGTCAAACAATAATGGAAAAGTAATTTTTACATGTAAATCCCATCTTTGATAATTGCTTACAAAATATGTGATTTGCAGAGTAGGGATTTCAGGAAGTTAAAAACTTTTCCAAGAAGTCATTCCAGTTCAATGCCATGAGGTTTTCATGGTATTTACTGTGAATATGTGGTGCAAACTGTCTGTAATCAGAAACTTAAACAGCCATATGTACAGGAAACTAAACAGGACTTTTTAAATCGGGTGTGGAGTAGTGACAAGTGTGGCTATCCTGTGGATCTAAAAGAGCTACACAGATTTTTATTCTTCCCTGGGACCAAACATTGATAAAGCTTCATGCATGTCTAATGATATGTTTACACATGTAGTTAAAAAATATGATTAGCATTTAAAAAGAAATTCTTTGCAGACTGAAGTACTCACCTATTTCTACCCCTATTCCACCTAGTCCACTGAGGAACACACTGGAGTGAGCCATCTGTTTCATGGCACTGTCCCCCAAGACATAGCGCTGTCGGCTGCAAGAATGAGTAGCAAAATAGAGAAATACAACTTTAAAAATTACTATTGCCATTAGTTGATATGAGAAGCTATGATTGGGTGAGATCTTAGGTGGAGAGGGGCTGGCAGAATCTATTCCCCCGACTTTAGGGCAACTAAAATACCCAGCCCTTTTTCCTAGGGTCAAATGATCGAAATCCACAAAGCTGATATTAATATCATATCCAATAACTTTTTAATTTTAATTTTTTTAATAAAGAAAATTAAAAATTTTAATCTTTTTAGGCTTATTTCCTCTCATTTCTCTAAATTTTTTTAGGAGGGGATTTGTCCACCAAGTAATCATTTTCTTTAGATTTGTACACGTATTTTCTTGTCCAATGTTTATTCTCATGTTATTTTATATAAAAACATGCATCCTGTACTTTACTGTAGAAACTAGATGAATCCTCGACCGCGCACGGTCAAAATTTATGCCTCCGCCATTGCCAGATCAGAAATATATGACGTATTCATCTATTCACTTTCATTTATACACCGACACCTTTGACCTTGACCTTTGACCTTGTAACCCCAAAATCTAATCAGATCATTTTCACCTCAGTATGCACACATGTACCAAGAATGAAGATGATCCGTCAAACGGTTCTTAAGTTATCGTGAGAACGAAAGTGGGACGGACGTACGGATGGACGGACGGACAGACCACCCGAAAACATAATGCCTCCGGCGAGACTTCGTCGCGGAGGCATAATAAAAAATAAATATAAATTAAAAAAATAAATACTGTAATTGAAAATAAGTATGCAACTAGATCTAAGTTGGGAACTAAAGAGGACCAAGAAATTATCAGAATCGTACTAACCTATAGAGACTGTCATCTATATCAACTGTATCTGCCATTTTGGTATGCTTCGATGCTGGAAGGCTGTCTGAGACAAGACCGTGCTTCGGGGATGTCCGTCTCTGAGTAGTCTGAAACAAATAGAAGAAAAGAAAATTTCACACTTGAGTTAAATGAGGCACATAGAACAGTTTCAGGAACAGATAGTATAGCATTCACCGCTAGCGGTCGTCACAATTTTGCTTATTACGTGACGTCATCCAGCCACGATCACAAGCAAATTTATGAATGAAAATATAGTGAGCATGCGCAGTGCAAGCCTCACTGTACAATGCACAACCTTCCATTAAAACAAGCTTGCAATTACCCATCACCTCGTACCAAAATCGACATAGAAATCCACTTTCTTATTTTTATATAAATTATGAAAGATAGTTTTGGAGGATCCATTTACTTACCGATACCGCACAGGTAATCAAATTTCAATTACTGCCTGTTTTTCCATCAAAATCTTGCGAAATAGCATCGGTGTTGCATCGTGTTTGTTAGTGTTTCTAGAATCTATTGCAATGTGTACAAAATCAATTGAACAAGCACACACGGATCGTCGTGTGGATATGCATGAAATTGCCGAATCTCGATAATTTTTGATCGATACTGAAACGATTCGATCACAATCCAAAGCCATCTCGCGTGCAGTTAAGGTGGCCCGATATCGTTTTTGCTATCGATACCGTCGCACGCTATTTTGCACGCGGCCTCTGGCGATCATGCTCCAATCATACCTCCATACAATAAACACCCAAGTAAAGGATTTTTATCTCCTGATGGCACTCAATCAACCCAAAGCCTAAATCTTGTGACATATAATATGAGAGGCCTGTCGTCTTCCCAGTTTTATTTGTGTGACTTATTAAACTGTAACGATATAGAAGCCATACAGGAACATTGTAGTTATGAGAGCAATGTCAATCGTCTTGATAACCTAGATGCAACACACACATGGTTTTTAGCAAATGCAGTATTAATAATCAGTGTGAGCTGGTTTCCCAGCGAGGATCAGGAGGAGTTGCTATCTTTGTCTGTAAGAACATGGAGCAACAAGTCAAACTGATACCAACAGAGTCTGTTAGAATAATCTGCATTTCAGTAAAACATTTCACCTTAGCCCATGAAATGTTTCTATTCAATGCATATATGCCAACTGGACAAAGTGCAAACTCCAAGCATCTATACCGATCAATACTAGACGAGATCACACAGATCATGTCCCGATTACCACCTACTGCATCTTTTATCTTGGTAGGTGACCTGAATGCCGATGTCACAGTACCCCAAAATCAGTGGAAGCGGCAAGCGAAGGACCTAGATGCGTTCATGGGCCACAACAACCTCACAAGCCTGAATAACCTGTACACAGCACAAGATCAATACACATTTTGCAGTGACAACGGGCTATACAAATCACACCTTGACTACATTCTGGTCAACAAGGAGGCAACAATGTCATCCTCAACCTTCAAAATCGGCCCAGAGATGCCAAAGAATGTATCGGATCATCTCCCTGTTCAGGTGCAGTTGAGATATCAGTCTACGCCTGCTGCTGAACCCAGCCCCAGCAAGGCCAAACGGAAATATGGGATGAAATTCAACAAATTTAGTGTTAAGTGGCAAAATCTAACCAAGGAAGATATTGGTATCCTGTACAACGGTCCACTCGAGCAAGCCTGCAAAGACATGTGGCGTGATTTACAGGTACCATCAGACCCAAGGGATCTCAGTGGAAAGCAAGCAGAAGTCTTACTGGAAATGCTCACTGACAGAATCATAACCATCTCTGCCAAAAATCTCCCTCATTCCCACTCCATAGCTCACAAACAACGCAGATCCGAATGGTCTAAAGAAGTTGACAAATCATACTCAAAGATGAAGCAACTGTTGAGAGCTTGGAAAGACAGCGGTCGCCCCAGATCTCGGGACAACATCCATTGGACATCATACAAGAAGGCCAAACGCCTCTCCAGACGTACACTACGACGGAGCAGGCAAGCTAAACACAACTACCTAGTGGAAGCTATCGAAGAATCACATAATAACGACCAGTGCCTCTTCAGCCGGCTCATCAAAGAGAACACTTCTGCCAACATGTCAACCTTCACTGAATACATCATATGGGATGAAACAACTTACAAGGATGATAATATCCTTGAGGGTTGGGAGAAGTACTTCCGTTCGCTCTCTTCTACCCAATCAGATGACTCTGAATCTGATGTAGAATTTGACACCGGGCTAAATCACTTGAATGAGGAAGCAACGATCACCTTCACCTCAAAGGACCTTCATACAGCAATACAAGGCCTCAAGTGCAAGAAGGCTGGAGCTTTGGACCAGGTTGTTGCAGAACACTTACTCAACTCAGGATCTGTTTTCCAACTTCTTCTACTCAACATCATGAACGCCTTCTCCAGAAGTGCCCATCTACCAAACAGCTTCAAAAAAGGTTTTGTCATACCCCTCCACAAAGGAAAAGAAAAGCCTGTCTCGGATCCTGGGAATTACCGGGGCATTACTCTTACTTCCGTGTTTTGTAAGGTCTTTGAGCTCCTCATTAAACCTACCCTAGAGAACTCTCTTCTGCAGCAAGACATCCCAGATACTCTGCAAGCTGGATTCCAAAGAGATCATTCTTGTATCATGACAGCATTATCTCTCAACCTGATCATCGAGATGAACACAGCAAGAAGGATCGACACATACATTGCCCTGCTTGATGCTACCAAAGCATTTGACACTGTCTGGCATAATGGTCTATTCCTCAAACTGCGGAAGGCTAGTATTCCCGGAAATCTGTGGCTGATCCTCAGGAATCTCTACAAAGGACTGGAGAGCATGGTCATGTGGTGTGGGAGATTAAGCCAACCCTTCCCAGTAGACCAAGGGGTCCGGCAGGGTGAAGTGTTGTCTCCTTGTCTATATCTGGTATACATAGAGAGCCTCATCAAAGCCTGAAGATCTGCGGATGCTAGATGCCACTTACGGCGGGAATTTACACGAGTATTAGTCCTTGCGGACGATGTGGCTCTCATCAGCACAAGTCCCGATGATCTATAATCCATGCTGAATACCACCCACAAGTACACCGTAAAATGGAGATATAAAATCAATCCAACTAAAAGCGCCATTATATCTACTACTGATGCACCCACTTTAATGGCGGTTCGGTGCGGAGGTCATCAAGCAAGTGGAGTCTCACCCCCACCTGGGCATCACACGTACCTTCTCTCGCCACAACCCTACTTAAAAAATGTCATCCCGAGGAAGGAAAACTATGTATGCTCTGACTGGTGTTGGAGCACATAGATGTGGGCTAGCACCAAGCTCTGTAGCTGCTCTCTGGAACTGTTTCTGCCTTCCACAAATGTTATATGGAGCCGAGGAGCTACACTTGTCAAAAAAGATGCTTACAGAGCTTGACAGACCTCGATGTAACCTGTTCAAATCTCTTCTTGGGCTCCCCTGCAGTACAGCAAATGTGGCTATATCTATCTTGACCAACCTTTCTCCAGTGCCCGATGAAATCGACAAGAATCTCAGAAACTGGGTCTTTACCAGCTTCCCACCATCGAGGAGCTCATCAACTTTCCACCTCCACATCATATCTGGAAGTGCATGGTGCGTAACGCAGTGGAGGATCACAGGACCGTCCTAAAAGAGGAGGCTATCACTGACACTACCAACCTTAAGTGCCGTGATTTCGCTGTGAAAACAAGTGTTGTTTAGTGGTGGGTTTGCTGTGATATGCCTGTGAAAAAAGTGTGAAAAAGTCGTGCTTTTTCAGTGTTGTAATCCGTCCGTGCTTTTGTTGTGCTTAAGCTGTTCTTTATGTGTGGTAATGGTGTGAATAAGTTGTAGAACGGTGGTGGTTTGAGCGTGGATTAGTAGTGCTTTGGTCGTGCTCGAGTCGTGCTTTTTGCTCGAACACAATAGTCACATCCTGTCAAGATTTAATCCACCACCACCTCGCCAAGAAGAGGTGCTTTTGTTATGCAGTGTGAAAACGATAAATAGACCGTCCTCTATTCATGGCGGTAATCCTTCTATTGATTACTTCTTTTATGTGCGCCGCTAGTTTGCCTTCCCTCTCCTCGAAAAGCACGACTTTTCCACGACCAGAGCACAGCATTTCTATTGTCCCTTCCCAAGCAATATTCTAACAAAATTACCTCACTATTTAAGCCGATTCATTTGGTCTTGAAAGTAAAGTAAATGGCTTAATTTTGCACTTCACTGTCGCACACTCAGATAAAAACAAAAAACGAACTTAGATCAACAAGGATTTGCAGGCCGGTTGGAAGATTTAACGATTGGAAAAAAATATTCTGATCAGGTAATGACACCTTCCCGTTTTAATGTGGATTTCGGGCATTAGAACTTTATTATATTTCCAAAATTAATTGTACAAAAGTTCTTCCATATAACAAAAACGATTAAATTGCTTACCAAATTAAATGAATTATTCCAAAATTTGGGTCAGAAAAATGGATACTGTAAATCATCGTTTCAACTCGCATGCCATAGGCAAAAAAAAAAAGAAGCAAGAAAATCACGAAGACTGACGCTGGCGAGGTACCGGTACAGCAAGGCGCGCTACCGGTAGGGCGCGGCATCATGCAAGGGCCGGAGCAGGATCAGGAGTGCATATTGAACACAACGCACGTGGAGCTAGCGCGCTAGCGATAGCCTCGACCTCGCACACATTTTGTTTTAATATCACGAGGCATATAGGGGCCGGGAGATTGTACGTTGCTGGATGCGGCACTTGGACAGTGTGTCAATGACATGATGTCACGCAGTGTCTAGATCGC
>CALNVZ010003425.1:38931882-38944115 GCA_940671915.1 Paracentrotus lividus | reverse complement strand
GTCTACATTTTTTCCTACAACGAAAAGTACCTTATTCAATACGAGGTCAATATATACTTCTGTAGATATTGATCTCGTACATATGAGTGAGCAGAATGTTTTACAAAGCTCTCCCTTCTCAGCTCTTGCTCTCAGGCATCTACTTCCCCCTCTGACTGGAATAACCTTTCAACATTTCACAACACTTCTGTCAGTTTTATACTTGACCTACATGTTAAACGTACCAATGTCACTGTCTCAACGTGTAAACCCTGTCCTGTACTACCCTTGTCTGTATCTGTCACACATGTATTCCTCTGCAACAACTGCAGTTCTCCAAACTGGAGGAAGTCAAGCGAAGAAGAAGATGTGTGCGACTGACCAATCAGCGCGCTCCGAGTCGGTGCTGTGAGTTTGCTCCCAGCTCGGCTATCTGTTCAACACAGTCTATAGTATGGGCAATTGTTCTATGTGTGAGGTAGGGTGTAATTCTTTATCAACACCTAAATATTTCAACAATTAAAAAAAAAGAAATTTCCGTAACAAAAGTGCCTGTGTACACATACTCTGCACAAATGCCTAGTTCTTATTTTATTTTTTTTTAAATCAATTACAAAAATTATCACTTGTGGCAGTGGCACAGTGATTTTATTTTTTGACATTTTTTTTTTTTAGGACAATTTTTTGAGATTTCAACCATTGCCTTCTTTATTCTACATTAAACTATAATTTACAACACATAGATCTACTTACTTAGATACAACAAATGAAACCCACTGATATTATCGCTTAAAAGCTTTTACAGTATACTTGCACTTCCCACGCCACGCTATCAAACACAGGTGGAAATTCCCCAAGACTGCAAACCCCCACCCTTCCAAAATTTCCCGACACAAATTGTAACGAATGGGACCACAGTAAACAATACTAAAGCAGTCCTCAGTGATTTTTAACTCATATGGACACAACTCATACATTTCTCTCCGAAAATATAAACCAAAAATAAATTTACGTTCATCATGAAATGTTAACACAGAATATAACTGCAAGATGATAGTTAAATAGGCCAACTTACGCTATTTAACTCGTCAAAATCTGTGCTGAGATGATGCGAATGCAAAATAGTATTACCGTAATAGTCTAATCTCCAGACAACAACAGTTCGCAATCGTGTGGCGAGTATGACGACTTTCACAATAAAATACTTACGTTGCATGTATGATTTTGAAAATAAAATATCTCGTTGTTAACTCACATTGCCACAGATTATACGACCGGCATCTACAGATAATTCTATGTATAATAATTTGAAACATAAAGTATAATTCAATAGCATTATCACGTACCATGTATAATAATTTAGTGCATATAAATCTAAAGGAGACCTCGTGAAGCTAGCATCCACGATGTAAACTTGCATAAGGCCAAGGCAACTCGTCCTCCGACATATCGCCTCTAAAAATGACAGCTGATATTCATGAAGGTCAATTCTCCTTATATTAGAAGACGAAAAATAAATTTTGTTATATGTATATTTTTATATCATAATAAACATGTTCTGAATTTTGAGGGCCTGGTCATTGGTGCGCGATGGGCGGGGCCACTCTGGACCAGTTTATCATCCCCCTATTAAAGTACTGGTTTGTATCAAACTAAGATTTTAATACCTCCCCTTAACTATAGAAGCCGGTGGCCCCGGCTGCCCCTACTTTTTGTGCACCCAAATGTGCCCCTTTTCAAAATTATAAGGTGCCTTCAGTTGTTAAAACCTGGATTTTAAACTTCTTTAAAGCTAGGGCCCATAGGCCCTAAATCGACAAGATTTTTCTTCTAGTTTTAGTAAACCACTCTTTTCAGCCAACGTGTACAAAAATGCAAAAATGACCATACATTTGTGATTTTTAGCCTGTTCAGCCCCCGGCCCACTTTCGGCTCAGCCCCTCCACTTTCAAAAACGCTCCGCGGCCCCTGCCATCTAATTGAACATTTTCACACTGAAAAGGACGCATTCTAAAACTTCTTAAGAGGATTGTGTCTGACAAATCAAAAACATTTACCGTTTTTACCCCGCTCATTTTTTTCTAGGAAATCAAATAATACTATTAATTTTCCTTGATTTTACAGAGCAGCAAATAAAAGGAATGTCAACACTTTTATTTCAATAAGCACACCTATGTCCAATCCAGCCCATTTACTTGGAAGTGCCTTAAAATAAAGAGAGAAAGAATCTATTTTGTTCTATGTCCCGTCCTCGTGCCTCTTAAGTTCCCTCAAAAATATTTATTGAGGTGGGGGTAGGCCTCGGTAATATTTTCCCCCTAAAAATTGAATAAAATAGGAGCAGGGGTTGCTTGGGTCACTCGGGTTGGTCAGGTCAACTTATTATTATATTTTTGGGTATATGGGGTAAATTGGGGTTAGTGGGGTTAGTGGGACAGTGGGGTAAGTGGGACACTTTGGGGGAATTGCACATATGCATATGATTAAGACCTGCCTTAGTGGAGGAACTATTTTAGCGTGAATAAACATACATCTAGCAACAAATTGCATGCCTGTTTGGGAAATATTGACAGTTATTGGAAAAATAATCGTTGAAAATCTGTAAAATCTCACGTTTTGACATAAAACGATTGCCAAATAGCTAATTTTGAAAATACACTCGTATGGAAACTTGCCAGTCTTTGTGTTTCCAAGATCCCTTTTGTTTTAGGGGTAACGTGGCATTGAAATTGTTCACAAAATAAAATTTAAACTAGAAAATAATATAAAATGAAATAAGATTTAAATGAATAAACTAAAGACTTAACAATTGTGTTACCTAAATGTCCCACTTACCCCACATGCTTGGGGTAAGTGGGACGCGCCAATTTCAATAGTATTTTAATGTATAAATAAAGTTTGCGAAGATAGATCTTCACTCCGCACTTTTATATCACAGATCACTGCATGTATTACCCCAATTTGACGGCCGGGGTAAGTCGAACAATGGAGTTATAATGATTAATATTGCCACTTAGACCTTCATTTGGAGGATTTTTTTTACCAAAACATTTCTAAAACGTTTATATGTAATGCGGCGGTCACAACTCGCCGTACCATCGACGTGCAACTCCCTACGATGGATTTCGTAGAAAATTCGTGCAGCGGAGGTACCTCGAAGTAACAATGCACGCACGACGTGCAGGAAGTTTTTACAATACCCTTACTATAGAAACGCAGGAATCGCAGAAGTTAACCAGGACCTGTGCGTGCATTGCACATGCATCGCAGGCTACGTCGATGGACGTGCCCCGTAGCCTACGACGAGTTGTGACCGCCGCATAAGGGCAAGCAGGCCCGTAACTAGGGGGGGGGGGTTCGGGGGTTCGAACGAACACCCCCCCCCCCCCGCTGGCGAGCAGGGGTCCGCTTGAACAACAACAAAAATTGATGAAATGGATTTTTTTTTTTTTTTTTTTTTGTTATCAATTTCTTTGGGGCCGATCGAACGACCTTTTACTATAGCTAATAGGCCTATATGGTACTCTTTTTGAGGGCCGAAGGCAAAAAAAAATTGAACCCCCTTGCCAGAAAACGTTAGGCTATATTAACATTAAAATATGTATTTACAAAGTTTATTACATGGTTAAGAGGATGTGACTATGCAAGTTTTTATCTGCTCTTTAAATTCCTAGTATCATGTGAACAAATTCAAAATTGGAAAAAAAAAACAACATTTTTTTCTGGTCCCATGTGTTACGAAGTAATAAATTATCATAAATTAAAAATGAATTGTGTTATTTCAATTATTGTTTATGATTTTGTTGAAGGTTCTTAGTACCTTCAAATATATACCTAAGGATTCATTGGGATTTCAATTTAAGATTTATGAAAAAAGCCTATTTTGACTCTGAATGTCCCGTTTGTTACATTGCAAAATAGCGTGGACTTGCCCCTAAATAAACTACAAAATGAGATATATGATTGCTTTAAAAAGTTTGTTTTTATAAATAATGCTTAGGATAATTTTCAAGTGTCCCACGGGTTTTATTAAACGGGGCAATAATATTGTTGAATTATGCAGACTTTAAAACTTTAGTTTTTGTAAAGTTGTAATACGGGGAAAAAAAACTTCTATTTTTTTTATTTATTTTTTTTTAATACCATATCTTTTGTTTACTTTCATACAAAACGGGGGTAAAGGACAAAGGAAATGCTTGCTTTGTTTACAGAATCACAAATTTAAAAAGTGCTCTTGAGCTTTTATATGTTGAAAAAAAGAATAATAATGAGTCGTGGCAATGTTTGAGAAAATAGTTTGGCAATCAGTTCTTATGATATCAGTGGGGTGTAACACAAAGACTTACGATTGATTAAAAGTTACGATTGATTTTTTCTTGGTAACCTCATTTGAAAACCAGGTACAGTCATGGATTAGGATTTGTATATGATTAAGAGAAGGGTTAGGGCAAGGTTTAGGATTAAGATCATCAACTTTGGAGCACCCTGTCCATGATGAGGCTACCGAGAAAATATCAATCGTAACTTTTAATCAATCGTAAGTCTTTGTGTTACACCCCCCTGGAATATCATTTCTAAGATTCTTAGAAATCATATTCCAAATGTATAAACAGTGTTTATGAAGACAGAGATCTTTGTTTCTCACTTTTAAACCACATTTTATTCCATGTATTATGCTGTCCCACTTACCATATGGAGTGGTAATGATTAACTGTCAATCATTTGGCGGAAATTGTAACCAATACATTTATAAAACGTTTATATCTAAATAAACTTCAAAATGAGGTATGTGATTGCTTTATTGAGTATCTTATTTTTGTGTATAATGCTTACACTAACCCAAATTTACCCTATAGGTCATTCAGTAGAGGGGCGATTTTATCATACTAAAACTGTCTATTAAAAACTAGGGGACGAGCCCCCCCCCCCATCCTGAGGGATCTACGCCCATAATAATAATAAAGAGATAAGTTGAGCAATAGAATAACTTATAGGGTCTTTTTGTTTTCACGAGCATGATAGACAATGTTTCATATTGGAACAGAACGGATATAATATGGGTATAACAATATTAGTAGTTCCCAGGGCATCAGATAAATGACAAGTAAATTTTAAAGGTCCAGGGTATGATAAATAATGAAGATGATAAGAAGATTTTCTACCTTCTTCTTCTTCTCTCTCTCTATCTCTCTCTCTCTCTCTTTCTTTCTCTAGCCGCTGAATTTGATTCCATTTTTTTTCTTCAATCCTCTTTAATTAATTGTTCAAGCTATATAATCGACCAAAGTTATTATTTCGTATTTGGTGCAGAAAAGGACATTTCACCCCCCCCCCCCCCATCGAGGACTGTCTTCAAAGTGTCGATATTATCTTTTATTAAATCTCAATGTAACCATGCTGGTGATTCAGGGAAATAAAATTTTAATATTGGAAGCTTCTTTTTTTTTGGGGGGGGGGGAGAGTTAGTGGTCATTTTACTATTATTATTTTTTTTTTTCTTCAAAGTTCCATTTCATTCCATTTTCTTGCCTTTCTCCCGTTTATCCCACCTTTTTCAACCGTCCAGACCCAATTGAAGATACACGGGAACTGCATGGGGAACTGACAAGCAGCACAAGTTGAGCACCCATTTGTCGCAAAATCTGGTAAACTTCAAAAGTATGCCAACATGGAAATAAAATAACGATTAGTCATTTTAAAAGTATGATAATAATAATTATAAAAGTATAATTAATAACATATCATGTTGTGCATGGCCCCGCTGGGAGAACACTGTTGTCAGAACTGATGTGGCTACCTTGCGTGGGTAAATAAAACGATATTATTATTATTATTATTATTATTATCATCATTATTATTATTATCATTATTATATTGAAAATTTATACCGTGCCATGTCTGTCAGAATTGACACTCCTGGCGCATCTGGGAATTTATTTGATTATGGCATGTACAAAGTATATTGTCACTTAACATTCTTATAATAATTACATTTAACATATAACAGGATTATAATTAAACATAATTTACATTACTAAGTTAAAAAATTGAGAAAGAGTTTTGTGTTCCATAAAAAATTATTATTGTTATTAAGCATTCTTAAATTATTATATTTAACTTATAAACCTATAACATGTTAATAATTAAACATGATTTACAACATTATGTTAAAACTTCAAAGAGTTTTCTATCGTGTCAAATTTAGTATTATTATATTTTTACATAGACATAATATAGTCGTAAACCTATAGGCCTACTGATATAGGATAAAAGCGAAGGCCTATCCAGGGTAGATATTTTGACATTCTCGATACGCCAATGATAACCACTACCACTACCACAAAAAAAAAATAACAAAAAGAGAAGAAAGGGGACGCTTTGGGAATATAATGCTGATATGAAATGTAATTGGACGCTTTTGGAATGTAATGCTGTTCAAACAAGAGGGCGTGATTCAAAATGAAAATTAGCCCAGAATTTTCTCGTCTGATTTTGCGGAGGACAATCAACGACTGGGTACTAGACTACTTCCATTGTGCCCTGCCCACTTTTCTACAATATGCTGAGCGAATCTGCAGAGCAGCCGCAATACACGTGTGTAGAATTTGCTTTCGCTTTGCCAACTCGCTCCGGATACACACACAAAGAATTCGAGTGGTCTGCACAACACTCTTTTCCATCTCTCTGTATTTTCTCGCTGTGAAGTCATCCCTGATTTCTTTTGCACAGGAGAAGAAATAAAGATGGCTACTCCGGAGGATGCAGTTATTCCTCCAAGCACTTCTGCTGGATTTCCAGATTCCCTTTCCCATTTTATGCTAGTGGTAGTCGGAGAGCCTTTAGCTGAGGATTACATCAATCTTATCTTGGCAGAAGTTGAAAAAGGTTGGTCAGATTTTTTATTTTCATCTACCAACTACCGAATGGAGAACGAAAATGTGCATGATCTTGTTACACGTTCTGATGTTTACATTTTGTAATCCAATCGCATAATCTTTTATCTATTCCTTGTATTCCTGGTTTTGTTTGGTAGCACTTTCTTTTCTTATCTTTTTTAAATGGTAAATTAATAGTGGATAATGTGGATGCTGCATTATGATATTGATGATGATGATGATGATGATGATGGTGATGGTGGTGGTGGTGATGGTGGTGATGGTGGTGATGGTGATGTCTGATGGTGAAGATTATGAAGAAGACGATGGTGATGATGGTGATGATGATAATGAATGATAATGAGGAGGAGGAGGATGATGATGGTGATGATGAGTATGGTGTTGATGGTGATAGTGGTGGTGATGCATGATGATGATAATGAATATGGTGATGTTAATATGGTAAATGATGAGAATAATAGGCCTAGCGATTATAAAAATATCTCCCTCATGATATAATAAAAATCAATTTTATAGTTTCATTTCCTCATTCAGTTACATTTTTTGTTGCTTTACTGTTTGTTCTTGCAAGATAATGAAGAACTGAGTTATTTTTAGACCATAAGACTTGTATGATTGACATTGACTTTGCCTTTGTAATACTAGTTGCATTAAAGTGATCATCTAATTGTAAATTGATACACAAGCACAAGGTTTTAACATGAAATACTATCACCTTCATGACTCTCCTCTTTAATTAACCAGCACACAGAGATAATACACTGGCTATTCTCCAAGTCGCAGTTAAAGGTAGTGTCATCCTTTTGCAGGCAAAAATATTACATTTCTAGTTTTTGAGAGGATATAGTAGTATATCAATGACTATATCTTCCCACAACATGATTAAGCTGAAATGTTTATGTTTGTCATTATATTGCGATTAGGCCAAAAAAAAAAAATTGTTTGGTTGTCCTCGACCGACCGACCCTCTGAAAACGGCCCGACCCGACCAACCTCTTTTTTTTTTTCTTTTTTTTTTTTTCACCCAAACGCCGAAAATACACAGCTCATATTTATTTGTATATATTTTTCATAAAACAGTATTATAACATGTGTTATTTTTCCATGCAGTCCCATTTTACATAACTCAATAAAACGTAAAAGTGATCTAAAAAATGGAAGTCATTCGTTTCTTTGTTTTTCTTTGTTTTTCAATGGGAGGAAAAACAAAAAAACAAAAAAAAAACAAAAAAAACCGACCGACCGACCCGATTTTTGAAAAAAGGCATTCATTGGACAACCAAACAATTTTTTTTTTTTGGCCTTATCAAAATTCATTCCTATTTTTTCGAACTTCGAAAAAATATACCGTACGGTGCGAACCGTTGACCGTTAGCGCAGAGAATAATGCAAGCTGATGCGCCGTGTGTATACTGCTGTGTGTGGTCCGTGGTGCAAGCGCTGTAATATCAACGATGTTAATGGAGAGCTGGTCTAGATTGGTAGTCAGATTTTCGTTTCATATTACTGATCTAGGCAACCTATGACAGTAAGACTGAGTAGACAGTATAGGTTGATCATATTCTAAAGTTATGCCAAGTTGCATTAGTTTTCGCAATTTGTGAAAAAGGATGACAATACCTTTAATGCAAGAATTTACTTTTTCCTGTTGTAAGATTCTAATGCCCGACATCCTGTTTTCTGGCCCCTAAATATCTTTCCAATGCAATTGATTGGAAGTAGGAAGATTGTAGGATATCATTTGTAGACATCTGTGCTGTGGTAAAGTATAATTATGACAGAGGAAATAAGTGTATTGTTTGGATTTCTTTCTTGTCTTTAACCTGTACCCCTCTAATATTGGCTGAACAGAAGTTTAAAGGGATTTAGTAACTTTCAAAAACAAGAGCAATTAGATCAAGATTAATAAAATTATATTGTTCCAACAGTAAAAACAAACTGCTGAAAGTTTCAGATCAAATAGAAGTAATTTACTACCTTAAAACAGTGTAACAAACAATGCCAAACATAAGCCGAACACCAGTACCCTCTGCTGCTAGCTCATCAGTACGCTAGGGACGGGGGACTATACAACAGGAAATGGGTGTATGTTGTGCTATGCAGAAAAGCACATGGTTTTATAAACCATCCGGTGTTGGTTTATAAAATTTGAGTATGAAATCATTGATAACTCGAAGGTAAAGCAAGCAATCTCTTTCTTGACTGCCGCTTTGGCCTTGGCCTTGCTATTTTGAAGAGATACCAGACTAACCTAAGTGATTATAATTATGTTGGCAAAATAAGCTAATTGAATAAAATGTGATTTGAATATCATTCAATGTTACTGCATCCCTTTAAATGTAGATCTAAAAAATTATTGTAGAAATTAAACTTCTTTGTTCAGAGTAAATCAAACCCTTATTGCAAATGCAATGATACTCTGAAACATGTGAGTGAAATTAAACATCCAAATCAACATTTCAACTTTTAGAGAGGGAAAAGTACATTTTTTAGGGGATATTTTGGGGGTTCTTAGACAACTACCTACGGGTAACCGCTTAAAGATAAAGTTCACCCTGGGTTTTAATTGGTTTTAGAAATTGCAGAAAAATGAAATAAAAATATGAGTGACGGTTTGAAGAAAATCGACCAAAAAATGAAGAAGTTATGAATATTTAAAGTTTTGATTCTGTGACGTCATGTGCGAGCTGCTCTCCTATGTGTTATCTAATGTAAATTCATAAAGTGTAATTTTTTTCAGGAGAATATTAATTATTTTACCTGTGCAGTCGATATATCATCAAACCTATGTTCATATACATGCCTCTATCAAATTGACCTGTTCCATGACTTCTTCATTTTTTGGTCGATTTTCTTCAAACCGTCACTCATATTTTTATTTCATTTTTCTGCAATTTCTAAAACCAATTAAAACCCAGGGTGAACTTTACCTTTAAGCGGTTCCAAGAACCATGAAAAAGGACACATTTATGGAAGTTACATACACAAGGCATGGGAGAGCTGCTCGCACGTGACGTCACAGAATCAAAACTTTAAATATTCATAACTCCTCTATTTTTTGGTCGATTTTCTTGAAACTTTCATTCACATTTTTCTTTTATTTTTATGCATTTTTTAAAACCATTAAAATTCCAGGGTGAACTTCCCCTTTAATGTGGGGCAGGGTTCCTTAAACCTGGAAATAGGTGTACTTATACAAATCATATCACGTTCAAATATTAAGAGGAAATCTATAAGGCACTCTTTAAATTGAAATGAAGACATGGAGGATTATCAGTTTTGTATACCTTGGACAGTCACAATCTGTGATGGTACAACATGGGAATCATGCACTAAAGCCAAACTCCAAATCTAGTCAAATATAACATTCCAAATGAAAGCTGAGATGTTATGAGTCATATTTTGTTGTGCATCTCTGGAGTTACATCCATGCCATCATGTCTATATGAGGGGGCCCCTGAAAGTGAAAAAACATGAAAGGGGCAGCTAGTGCAAGGCTGCTGGCTTGTGTATGTACGCAGAAACTTCTGTTACTCTTTGGATTTGAGCCAACACTCCAAATTCTTGCCTCCCTGGGAAACTAGTTTAAGCGATGCAGAGGGGAAAAGAGCGCCAAAAGGAGCCTACCTGTTCCCCATCATGCTGGGTTTTGCATATTGTCTTCGCACATTCGTCATCATGTTAAAAAAGAACATTTTGTTTTTGCAAAGTATGAATAAAAAAAGTGGATTTTTTGGGGAAAGGTAGCTCTAGTCAATGTGATACTTATTTCCATGTTTGGAGCCCATAAAATGACCGGGTTTTGAACCATTGTCTGTCCATTCGCACCTCCATGACACACAAACTACTGAGCTAATAGGCCGGTCTTAGTGGCCACCTTACTATAAAGGTCACCTGTTTAATGTGGTCATCTATATTGCCTCTCATAAGAAATGCATGGGCTATTACAGAACTTCTCTACAGATAAAAATACATGGGCTATTTCAGAACTTGTCTACAGATAAAGGCACATGATGACTACAGTGGTCTTTATAGACAAGTTTGAATTTCATATATATCCCTCGTGTTTGTATTGACGAATTTGTATCATTGCACCTTTAGTTAATTTCATTTTTCTAAGATAAAAGCTCTACAAGATGTTTTATATATCAGGCGCGGATCCAGGGGGGGGGGGGGGGGAGGCTAAAGGTGCTAGCGCACCCCGTACAATTGGGAAATCAGCATACATATTGTACATAGACTTTTTTAACGCACCCCGTAAACTTGGTAGTAACCTTTTTTAATTTTTTTTTTGCTTGTCAGTTTTATCTTAGATAAAAGCTCTACAAGATGTTTTATATATCAGGCGCGGATCCAGGGGGGGGGGGGGGAGGCTAAAGGTGCTAGCGCACCCCGTACAATTGGGAATCAGCATACATATTGTACATAGATCTTTTTAACGCACCCGTAAACTTGGTAGTAACCTTTTTTAATTTTTTTTTTGTGTCAGTTGTTCGGAACGGAACGCTGACCTGACCCTACCCCCATATGTAGTATGTTTGGATTTTTGAACGACCGCAGGCCGAAAATTCTCAACACCCCCCCCCCCCCCCCCCCCCCCCCCCCCCCCCCCCCCCCGCTTATCAGCCTGCCAACGTGACGTGGACAATTTTTTAGCTACCTTTTTGCACCCCGTTAAAAACCGTCT
The DNA here is from genome assembly GCA_940671915.1 of Paracentrotus lividus. NCBI lineage: Eukaryota > Metazoa > Echinodermata > Echinoidea > Camarodonta > Echinidae > Paracentrotus > Paracentrotus lividus. Next base: position 38,932,553 of record CALNVZ010003425.1, on the reverse strand, counting down.
CTGGATCCGCGCCTGTAGCCTTATATATATTATTATATAATATATATATATGGCCTTTGCAAACATAGTTACATAGACATATTCTTTCCACTGGCTTTTCAAAACTATTGAAGAGTATACAAAAATAAATGTAAGTAAATATATCGTGTTTTAAATAAAAATGTGTGCATTTTGAAAGAGCTATAGAGCTTTTAATCAGGAAGCATTTCATATTCACATTAGTTGGAAAGAGGATGCAACAACAGACCTGGGGAAAGTAGATAATAAATTCATCAAATCGTCATCAAAATCATGCCCGAGCAGAGATGAACGATTGAGCACATCGCTGGGTATACAAAGAGGCTGTAGAAATGGAAACATCTGCTTAGGCGATCGCTCGCTTGACTGGCTTTGCAATCTGTGGGATTTGAATACCCTGTCTGGGGAGCAGACAATGTATGAATAAAGGCCCATTATTTGAATCAACAACTTGAGTGTGTGCCTTTCTTCCCCACAATGGAGTTGGTGATCCCATGGACTTTGAGAGTGAGTCATTGGGCTATACCCTTGCCCCTGGATTCGGGGTTCTATTCATGGATCTGGTAGCTCTTTCACACTTTTTTTTTCTGTCCAGACCTTTTTGGGCTGATTAATCAATAATCACACATTCTTTGCAAATCTTATTACATTGG
>CALNVZ010003425.1:38915724-38931857 GCA_940671915.1 Paracentrotus lividus | reverse complement strand
TGATTAAGACCTGCGCCTTGTTGAGAGGAAACTATTTTAGCGTGAATAAACATACATCTAGCCAACAATTGCATGCCTGTTTGGGAAATATGGACAGTATGAAAAATAATCGTTGAAAATCTGTAAATCTCTATTTTGACATAAAACGATTGGCCAAATAGCTAATTTTGAAAATACAACTCGTATGGAAACTTGCCAGTCTTTGTGTTTCAAGATCCCTTTGTTTTAGGGGTAACGTGGCATTGAAATTGTTCACAAAATAAAATTTAAACTAGAAAATTAATATAAAATGAAATAAGATTTAAATGAATAAACTAAAGACTTAACAATTGTTTACCTAAATGTCCCACTTACCCCACATGCTTGGGGTAAGTGGGACGCGCCAATTTCAATAGTATTTTAAGTTATAAATAAAGTTTGCGAAGATAGATTCTTCACTCCGCACTTTTTATATCACAGATCACTGCATGTATTACCCCAATTTGACGGCCGGGGTAAGTCGAACAATGGAGTATAATGATTAATATTGCCACTTAGACCTTCATTGGAGGATTTTTTTTACCAAAAACATTTCTAAAACGTTTATATAATGCGGCGGTCACAACTCGCCGTACCATCGACTGCAACTCCCCTACGATGGATTTCGTAGAAAATTCGTGCAGCGGAGGTACCTCGAAGCAGTACAATGCACGCACGACGTGCAGGAAGTTTTTACAATACCGTTACTATAGAAACGCAGGAATCGCAGAAGTTAACTCGGACCTGTGCGTGCATTGCACATGCATCGCAGGCTACGTCGATGGCACGTGCCCCGTAGCCTACGACGAGTTGTAACCGCCGCATAAGGGCAAGCAGGCCCGTAACTAGGGGGGGGGGGTTCGGGGGTTCGAACGAACACACCCCCCCCCCCGCTGGCGAGCAGGGGTCCGCTTGAACAACAACAAAAATTGATGAAATGGATTTTTTTTTTTTTTTTTTTGTTATCAATTTCTTTGGGGCCGATCGAACGACCTTTTACTATAGCTAATAGGCCTATATTGGTACTCTTTTTGATGGCGAAGGCAAAAAAAATTGAACCCCCTTGCCAGAAAACGTTAGGCTATATTAACATTAAATATGTATTTACAAAGTTTATTACATGGTTAAGAGGATGTGACTATGCAAGTTTTATCTGCTCTTTTAAATTCCTAGTATCATGTGAACAAATTCAAAATTGGAGAAAAAAAACAACATTTTTTTTCTGGTCCCATGTGTTTACGAAGTAATAAATTATCATAATTAAAAATGAATTGTGTTATTTCAATTATTTGTTTATGATTTTGTTGAAGGTTCTAGTACCTTCAAATATATACCTAAGGATTCATTGGGATTAATTTTAAGATTTATGAAAAAAAGCCTATTTGACTTCTGAATGTCCCGTTTGTTACATTGCAAAATAGCGTGAGCTTGCCCCTAATAAACTACAAAAATGAGATATATGATTGCTTTAAAAAAGTTTGTTTTTATAAATAATGCTTAGGATAATTTTCAAGTGTCCACGGGTTTTATTAAACGGGGCAATAATATTGTTGAATTATGCAGACTTTAAAACTTTTAGTTTTTGTAAAGTTGTAATACGGGAAAAAAAACTTCTATTTTTTTTATTTATTTTTTTTTTAATACCATATCTTTTGTTTACTTTCATACAAAACGGGGGTAAAGGACAAAGGAAATGCTTGCTTGTTTACAGAATCACAAATTTAAAAAGTGCTCTGAGCTTTATTATGTTGAAAAAAAAATAATAATGATCGTGGCAATGTTTGAGAAAATAGTTTGGCAATCAGTTCTTATGATATCAGTGGGGTGTAACACAAAGACTACGATTGATTAAAAGTTACGATTGATTTTTTTCTTGGTAACCTCATTGAAAACCAGGTACAGTCATGGATTAGGATTTGTATATGATTAAGAGAAGGTTAGGGCAAGGTTTAGGATTAAGATCATCAACTTTGGAGGCACCCTGTCCATGATGAGGCTACGAAGAAAATACAATCGTAACTTTTAATCAATCGTAAGTCTTTGTGTTACACCCCCTGGAATATCATTTCTAAGATTCTTAGAAATCATATTCCAAATGATTATAAACAGTGTTTATGAAGACAGAGATCTGTTTCTCATTTTAAACCACATTTTATTCCATGTATTATGCTGTCCACTTACCATATGGATGGTAATGATTAACTGTCAATCATTTGGCGGAAATTGTAACCAATACATTTTAAAACGTTTATATCTAAATAAACTTCAAAATGAGTATGTGATTGCTTTATTGAGTATCTTATTTTTGTGTATAATGCTTACACTAACCAAATTTACCCTATAGGTCATTCGATGAGGGGCGATTTTATCATACTAAAACTGTCTATTAAAAACTAGGGGACGAGCCCCCCCCCCCATCCTGAGGGATCTACGCCCATAATAATAATAAAGAGATAAGTTGAGCAATAGAATAACTTATAGGGTCTTTTTGTTTTCACGAGCTGATAACAATGTTTCATATTGGAACAGAACGGATATAATATGGGTATAACAATATTAGTAGTTCCCAGGGCATCAGATAAATGACAAGTAAATTTTAAAGGTCCAGGGTATGATAATAATGAAGATGATAAGAAGATTTTCTACCTTCTTCTTCTTCTCTCTCTCTATCTCTCTCTCCTCTCTCTTTCTTTCTCTAGCCGCCTGAATTTGATTCCATTTTTTTTCTTCAATCCTCTTTAATTAATTGTTCAAGCTATATAATCGACCAAAGTTATTATTTTCGTATTTGGTGCAGAAAGGACATTTCCACCCCCCCCCCCCATCGAGGACTGTCTTCAAAGTGCGATATTATCTTTTATTAAATCTCAATGTTACCATGCTGGTTGATTCAGGGAAATAAAATTTTAATATTGGAAGCTTCTTTTTTTTTTGGGGGGGGGAGAGTTAGTGGTCATTTTACTATTATTATTTTTTTTTTTCTTCAAAGTTCCATTTCATTCCATTTTCTTGCCCTTCTCCCGTTTATCCCACCTTTTTCAACCGTCCAGACCAATTGAAGATTACACGGGACTGCATGGGGAACTGACAAGCAGCACAAGTTTAGCACCCATTTGTCGCAAAATCTGGTAAACTTCAAAAGTATGCCAAAATGGAAATAAAATAACGTAGTCATTTTAAAAAGTATGATAATAATAATTATAAAAGTATAATTATAAACATATCATGTTGTGCATGGCCCGCTGGAGAGAACACTGTTGTCAGAACTGATGTGGCTACCTTGCGTGGGTAAATAAAACGCATATTATTATTATTATTTTATTATTATCATCATTATATATTATTATCATTATTATTATTGAAAATTTTTATACCGTGCCATGTTCTGTCAAATTGACACTCCCTGGCGACATCTGGAATTTATTTGATTATGGCATGTACAAAGTATATTGTCACTTAAACATTCTTATAATAATTACATTTAACATATAACAGGATTATAATTAAACATAATTTACATTACTAAGTTAAAAAATTGAGAAAGAAGTTTTGTGTTCCATAAAAAAATTATTATTGTTTATTAAGCATTTTCTTAAATTATTATATTTAACTTATAAACCTATAACATGTTAATAATTAAACATGATTATACACATTATGTTTAAAACTTCAAAGAGTTTCTATCGTGTCAAATTTTAGTATTATTATATTTTTACATAGACATAATATAGTCGTAAACCTATAGGCCTACTGATTATAGGATAAAAGCGAAGGCCTATCCAGGGTAGATATTTTGACATTCTCGATACGCCCAATGATAACCACTACACTACCACAAAAAAAAAAAATAACAAATAAGAGAAGAAAGGGGACGCTTTGGAATATAATGCTGATATGAAATGTAAATTGGACGCTTTTGGAATGTAATGCTGTTCAAACAAGAGGGCGTGATTCAAAATGAAAATTAGCCCAGAATTTTCTCGTCTGATTTGCGGAGGACAACAACGACTCGGTACTAGACTACTTCCATTGTGCCCTGCCCACTTTTCTAACAATATGCTGAGCGAATCTGCAGAGCAGCCGCAATACACGTGTGTAGAATTTGCTTTCGCTTTGCCAACTCGCTCCGGATACACACACAAAGAATTCGAGTGGTCTGCACAACACTCTTTTCCATCTCTCTGTAATTTTCTCGCTGTTGAAGTCATCCCTGACTTTCTTTTGCACAGGAGAAGAAAAAAAGATGGCTACTCCGGGAGGATGCAGTTATACCTCAAGCACTTCTGATGGATTTCCAGATTCCCTTTCCCATTTTATGCTAGTGGTAGTCGGAGAGCCTTTAGCTGAGGATTACATCAATCTTATCTTGGCAGAAAGTTGAAAAAAGGTTGGTTCAGATTTTTATTTTCATCTACCAACTACCGAATGGAGAACGAAAATGTGCTATGATTTTGTTACACGTTCGATGTTTACATTTTTAATCCAATCGCATAATCTTTATCTATTCCTTGTATTCTGGTTTGTTTGGTAGCACTTTCTTTTTCTTATCTTTTTTAAATGGTAAATTAATAGTGGATAATGTGGATGCTGCATTATGATATTGATGATGATGATGATGATGATGATCGTGATGGTGGTGGTGGTGATTTGTGGGTGTGATGGTGCGTGATGGTGATGTCTGATGGTGAAGATTATGAAGAAGACGATGGATGATATGGTGATGATGATAATGAATTGATAATGAGGAGGAGGAGGATGATGATGGTGTGATGAGTTATTGGTGGTGTTGAATGGTGATAGTGGTGGCTGAATGCATGATGATGTAATGAATATGGTGATGTTAATATGGTAAATGATGAGAATAATAGGCTAGCATTATAAAAATATCTCCCTCATGATATAATAAAAATCAATTTATAGTTTCATTTCCTCATTCAGTTACATTTTTGTTTGCTTACTGTTTGTTCTTGCAAGATAATGAAGAACTGAGTTATTTTTAGACCATAAGACTTGTATGATTGACATTGACTTTGCCTTTGTAATACTAGTTGCATTAAAGTGATCATCTAATTGTAAATTGATACACAAGCACAAGGTTTTAACATGAAATACTATCACCTTCATGACTCTCCTCTTTAATTAACAGACACAAAGAGATAATACCTGGCTATTCTCCAAGTCGCAGTTAAAGGTAGTGTCATCCTTTTGCAGGCAAAAAATATTACATTTCTAGTTTTTGAGAGGATATTAGTAGTATATCAATGACTATATCTTCCCACACATGATTAAGCTGAAATGTTTATGTTTGTCATTATATTGCGATTAGGCCAAAAAAAAAAATTGTTTGGTTTGTCCCTCGACCGACCGACCACTCTCGAAAACGGTCCCCGACCCGACCAACCTCTTTTTTTTTTCTTTTTTTTTTTTCACCCAAACGCCGAAAATACACAGCTCATATTTATTTGTATATATTTTTCAAAAACAGTATTTATAACATGTGTTATTTTTTCCATGCAGTCCCATTTTACATAACTCAATAAAACGTAAAAGTGATCTAAAAAATGGAAGTCATTCGTTTCTTTGTTTTTCTTTGTTTTTCAATGGGAGGAAAAACAAAAAAACAAAAAAAAAAACAAAAAAACCGACGACCCGACCGACCCGATTTTTGAAAAAAGGCATTCATTGGACAACCAAACAATTTTTTTTTTTTGGCCTTATCAAAATTCATTCCTATTTTTCGAACTTCGAAAATATACCGTACGGTGCGAACCGTTGACCGTTAGCGCAGAGAATAATGCAAGCTGATGCGCCGTTGTGTATACTGCTGTGTGTGGTCCGTGGTGCAAGGCTTGTAATATCAACGATGTTATGGAGAGCTGGTTCTAGATTGGTAGTCAGATTTTCGTTTCATATTACTGATCTAGGCAACCTATGACAGTAAGACTGAGTAGACAGTATAGGTTGATCATATTCTAAAGTGTATGCCAAGTTGCATTAGTTTTCGCAATTGTGAAAAAGGATGACAATACCTTTAATGCAAGAATTTACTTTTTCCTGTTGTAAGATTCTAATGCCCGACATCCTGTTTTCTCGGCCCTAAATATCTTTCCAATGCAATTGATTGGAAGTAGGAAGATTGTAGGATATCATTTGTAGACATCTGTGTCTGTGGTAAAGTATAATTATGACAGAGGAAATAAGTGTATTGTTTGGATTTCTTTTTGTCTTTAACCTGTACCCCTCTAATATTGGCTGAACAGAAGTTTAAAGGGATTTAGTAACTTTCAAAAACAAGAGCAATTAGATCAAGATTAATAAAATTATATTGTTCCAACAGTAAAAAAAACATGCTGAAAGTTTCAGATCAAATAGAAGTAATTTACTACCTTAAACAGTGTAACAAACAATGCCAAACATAAGCCGAACACCAGTACCCTCTGCTGCTAGCTCATCAGTACGCTAGGGACGGGGGACTATACAACAGGAAATGGGTGTATGTTTGTGCTATGCAGACAAGCACATGGTTTTATAAACATCCGGTGTTGGTTTATAAAATTTGAGTATGAAATCATTGATAACTCGAAGGTAAAGCAAGCAATCTCTTTCTTGACTGCCTTTGGCCTTGGCCTTGCTATTTTGAAGAGATACCAGACTAACCTAAGTGATTAATAATTATGTTGGCAAAATAAGCTAATTGAAATAAAATGTGATTTGAATATCATTCAATGTTACTGCATCCCTTTAAATGTAGATCTAAAAAATTATTGTAAAATTAAAACTTCTTTGTTCAGAGTAAATCAAACCCTTATTGCAAATGCAATGATACTCTGAAACATGTGAGTGAAATTAAACATCCAAAATCAACATTTCAACTTTTAGAGAGGGAAAAGTACATTTTTTAGGGGATATTTTGGGGGTTCTTTAGACAACTACCTACGGGTAACCGCTTAAAGATAAAGTTCACGCCTGGGTTTTAATTGGTTTTGAAATTGCAGAAAAAATGAAATAAAAATATGAGTGACGGTTTGAAGAAAATCGACCAAAAAATGAGAGAAGTTATGAATATTTAAAGTTTTTGATTCTGTGACGTCATGTGCGAGCTGCTCTCCTATGTGTTATCTAATGTAAATTCATAAAGTTGTAATTTTTTTCAGGAGAATATTAATTATTTTACCGTGCAGTCGATATATCATCAAACCTATGTTCATATACATGCCTCTATCAAATTGACCTGTTCCATGACTTCTTCATTTTTTGGTCGATTTTCTTCAAACCGTCACTCATATTTTTATTTCATTTTCTGCAATTTCTAAAACCAATTAAACCCAGGGTGAACTTTACCTTTAAGCGGTTCCAAGAACCATGAAAAGGACACATTTATGGAAGTTACATACACAAGGCATGGGAGAGCTGCTCGCACGTGACGTCACAGAATCAAAACTTTAAATATTCATAACTCCTCTATTTTTTGGTCGATTTTCTTGAAACTTTCATTCACATTTTTCTTTTATTTTTATGCATTTTTTAAACCATTAAATTCCAGGGTGAACTTCCCCTTTAATGTGGGGCAGGGTTCCTTAAACCTGGAAATAGGTGTACTTATACAAATCATATCACGTTCAAATATTAAGAGGAAATCTATAAGGCACTCTTTAAAATTGAAATGAAGACATGGAGGATTATCAGTTTTGTATACCTTGGACAGTCACAATCTGTGATGGTACAACATGGGAATCATGCACTAAAGCCAAACTCCAAATCTAGTCAAAATAACATTCCAAATGAAGCTGAGATGTTATGAGTCATATTTTGTTGTGCATCTCTGGAGTTACATCCATGCCATCATGTCTTATATGAGGGGGCCCCTGAAAGTGAAAAAACATGAAAGGAGGCTAGTGGCAAGGCTGCTGGCTTGTGTATGTACGCAGAAACTTCTGTTACTCTTTGGATTTGAGCCAACACTCCAAATTCTTGCCTCCCTGGGAAACTAGTTTAAGCGATGCAGAGGGAAAAGAGCGCCAAAAGGAGCTACCTGTTCCCCATCATGCTGGGTTTTGCATATTGTCTTCGCACATTCGTCATCATGTAAAAAGAACAATTTTGTTTTTGCAAAGTATGAATAAAAAAAGTGGATTTTTTGGGGAAAGGTAGCTCTAGTCAATGTGATACTTATTTCCATGTTTGGAGCCCATAAAATGACCGGGTTTTGAACCATTGTCTGTCCATTCGCACCTCCATGACAACACAACTACTGAGCTAATAGGCCGGTCTTAGTGGCCACCTTACTATAAAGGTCACCTGTTTAATGTGGTCATCTATATTGCCTCTCATAAGAAATGCATGGGCTATTACAGAACTTCTCTACAGATAAAAATACATGGGCTATTTCAGAACTTGTCTACAGATAAAGGCACATGATGACTACAGTGGTCTTTATAGACAAGTTTGAAATTTCATATATATCCCTCGTGTTTGTATTGACGAATTTGTATCATTGCACCTTTAGTTAATTTCATTTTTCTAGATAAAAGCTCTACAAGATGTTTTATATATCAGGCGCGGATCCAGGGGGGGGGGGGGGGGAGGCTAAAGGTGCTAGCGCACCCCGTACAATTGGGAAATCAGCATACATATTGTACATAGATCTTTTTTAACGCACCCCGTAAACTTGGTAGTAACCTTTTTTAATTTTTTTTTTGCTTGTCAGTTTTATCTTAGATAAAAGCTCTACAAGATGTTTTATATATCAGGCGCGGAATCCAGGGGGGGGGGGGGGAGGCTAAAGGTGCTAGCGCACCCCGTACAATTGGGAATCAGCATACATATTGTACATAGATCTTTTTAACGCACCCGTAAACTTGGTAGTAACCTTTTTTAATTTTTTTTTTGTGTCAGTTGTTCGGAACGGAACGCTGACCTGACCCTACCCCCATATGTAGTATGTTTGGATTTTTGAACGACCGCAGGCCGAAAATTCTCAACACCCCCCCCCCCCCCCCCCCCCCCCCCCCCCCCCCCCCCCCGCTTATCAGCCTGCCAACGTGACGTGGACAATTTTTTAGCTACCTTTTTGCACCCCGTTAAAAACCGTCTCTGGATCCGCGCCTGTAGGCCTATAATTATTATATATATATATATATATGGCCTTTGCAAACATAGTTACATAGACATATTCTTTCCACTGGCTTTTCAAAACTATTGAAGAGTATACAAAAAAATGTAAGTATAATATATCGTTGTTTAAATAAAAATGTGTGCATTTTGAAAGAGCTATAGAGCTTTTAATCAGGAAGCATTTCATATTCACATTAGTTGGAAAGAGGATGCAACAACAGACCTGGGGAAAGTAGATAATAAATTCATCAAATCGTCATCAAAATCATGCCCGAGCAGAGATGAACGATTGAGCACATCGCTGGGTATACAAAGAGGCTGTAGAAATGGAAACATCTGCTTAGGCGATCGCTCGCTTGACTGGCTTTGCAATCTGTGGGATTTGAATACCCTGTCTGGGGAGCAGACAATGTATGAATAAAGGCCCATTATTTGAATCAACAACTTGAGTGTGTGCCTTTCTTCCCCCACAATGGAGTTGGTGATCCCATGGACTTTGAGAGTGAGTCATTGGGCTATACCCTTGCCCTGGATTCGGGGTTCTATTCATGGATCTGGTAGCTCTTTCACACTTTTTTTTTCTGTCCAGACCTTTTGGGCTGATTAATCATAATCACACATTCTTTGCAAATCTTATTTACATTGGAGAAAAAGGATATAAGATCAAAGTAGGTCAAACTGTTGACCTCAAGATAGGGTCATGGACAGTCTGGCTGGGAGATGGGAGGGGGGGGGGGGGGCTGGGGCCTTCATGAGACAGCATGCTAAATACAGATAAACTGCCAAAACTTTCCAGTTCATACTGGTAGTAACCACTAAAACTTTGATAATATTACAATATTGATAATTAAAAAAAAATATTGGCATATATATATATATACACACACATGTATATATATATATATATATATATATATACATGTATATTGACAATGCAGGGTAAACCAAGACAGTCAAATTATATTCATCAAGATAATTACATGTACAAATGATTGTGGGCCCAACACATTTCAATCATTTTCAAATCATTTTAAGAAGGTCCCATAATACTGTATGGAAGTGCCCCTGGATTAGAACAATTATTAATTAATCACAAGAACTCCTAAAGTATGGGTTTATGTATATACTGGATATACTGCAATTAAGAAAAAACGAGGGACAGGTAAACAAAAATCTTTTATTGTAGTCTGCTGCGGTTATGGAAATACTAAAAAAAAAATTCATGGACATTGAACGTTGTAGATGTTAACTGTTGATTGACATAGCTCATACTTCCTTGTACTGGTATTTGATGTCGGTTGTGATTCATTACTGCAACATAATACTTGAGTGTTGAATTATCTAGGATTAATTCTAATGCCAAACTGCAATTATGATAGGCCTGTGGTTATAACAATCTTCCAGTAAGGATGAAATGAATACTGTATTTAGCATGCTTACTTTTGTATATATTTAGAAACACTTGGAAACATAAGTAGGAGAATTGGCAGATTTTATTGATTGTGATATAATTGTAATTTGCAAGATGAGCGTAATTTAGTACGGCAGATAGAAAATACGTAAAATCACATAAAATTATGTTTCATGAGGGGTAAAGATGAGCTAAATGTATATTTGTGCACTATGAGGTTTGAACTTAAACAAAAATGTTCATTTCATACATTATTAGTGTTAAAACAGCTTTAGAATTAAAATTATGGGCTTGTACAAAGTTGTAGTCATTTTCAGATTAGATACAAAGAGAACAATATTAAATGGTCAATTCAGCAGATTAGCTGACCTGCAAAATTTATGGAGCTATATTTTAAATATAGGATTATGAAATAGGGATTTTTAAACTTTGTTCAGTATCTAAAAAAAAGTACTTTTCCCTCTAAATGCTGTAATCATAATTGCAAACCTTTAGGTCAGACAGAATTTACCTGAGATTTTGAAGCTCATCAATCTTTAAATTTTTGTGATACTGATGGTTGAATATCACCATAGTCATAAGCGTACCTGGGTATGCTTAAGATATACTGCATGCAGTCTGCTTAGGAAATTATTTTTTCTGGGTTTCCTCTTGAGACATCATTACATGTACTCACAGCATGTAGAGCCCCAGAGCTCAGATTTGTGCAAGCCTCCACAAGGTTTCTTAATCCCTTTATACTTGCAAGTTGAATTTTCTGAAAATTACATTGTCAAGCTACTTCAACGTAGAGAACAAAAAAACAAAATATGAACTCTGTGCATCGTTCCACTTCCAGTTAATTTACTAATTACAGTAGCATCAGTGGAGCTGTGTAACATTGGGTGTGTGGAAACGGACAGTCACCAGTCAATACATGGGCTCCACTCTGGCGGGTTACTGTTAACAATTGGCAACATCATCACTGTCACTTAATGAGGGTTTGTTTGTGGTCTGATGAGCTCATGCTATCACCTGTCTTAAATAGTACAAGCTTCACACACTACTATCTGACTCACGATACTGCCTTCTGTTCACTTGCTAAATATGTTGATTGTGCTTTCATATATTTTTTAAGCACACAATAGACCTGTTTGCTTTACCACATGCAATGTGTAGGCCTGTGCATGATTTTTAAACAAAGGTTGTTCCTGAAAACTTCAGTGGAAAGCTCACCAGACAGATCGAGTAACAAGTATGGAAAGTGGAGTTCAAATTCAGTAATTAATTGAATACCTCGTTACTAGGTCTCCAGGAAAGAAACATTGATAAAGAATTTGAATAACTAAACATGGTATCTCACTTTGTTAATCTTAGCAATAAGGTAACATAAAAATAATAATTCACCATTCATTAAGTCAGCTGGAGTATTGTGTGTTCCTTATATTTTACACTTTAATTGTAAAATAGCATTTTGTCTTAATACCTTTGGCCCATTTGTACAATGCCAAATCATGCACTTGGAGTTCACTCCATATATCAATCAGCACAGCAGATGTACAATGAACCAAGGGGATATCGAGGAAGTAAATGTTTATTTGAAAAGAGGGTATCATTTTCAGTTTCACAACTCAATATAACTGGGTTAGAAACAAGAGCCAAGCATGGTGTAAGCTGGATTAATATGATAAGATGACCTGTATTGATAGGTTACTACATACTTCATTATTGCTAGGGTGATGAAAAGTAATAAAAAGTGATATGAAGTACATATGCAAATAATAATAATAATAATAATAATAATAATAATGTGATTTGTATTGCGCCAAATCCACTCTGTAGAGTGCTCAAGGCACATCATATTATTATTACCCGGCTTAGCAAGGCTACCCCAAAGGGCGCTCACAGCATTCAAGGAATTTCTTCCTACCGGTACCCATTCACCTCACTTGGGTCAAATGGAAACTAGGCCTAAATGTAGAATAAAAAGGTATAAACAATATTCCTTTAAAAAGTTGATAATGTATGTTATGTCGAAAATTATAGAATTGTTAAGCTTTGATTTTCTCGCAATTTCAATAACATATCTTTTCTCCAAGATTCATGCGAGGTTTTTTTGTGATGTATATTGCTACACCATGTTACTTGACAACCTATAAGAATAAAGCAACATTTGTCTGGTTTTGCAGAGAAAATGATATAATCGACAAGAATTTTCAGTCTTTGTTTTGGTCTTATTAGGGTGTGTTCACTGTCCAGTTTCAAATTTATACGGCAACATGAATCATGATACAAAACGCAATTACAAAGCACAAACACAAACGTGATCAGCGGTGCACCGTTCAGTGTCAAAAATTTAAAGCTGATTATATTTCCATCGTCTTTAAATTCCCCGCTCTCAAGAAACAAACATCTTCTCCTTTTTATGCCTCCGCCCACCATGTTTTCGGGTTGTCTGTCCGTCCGTAAGTCCCGTTTGCTCGTTACCGCGATATCTCAAGAACCACTTGAGATATCAACTTCAAACTTGGGGATAGTATGTATCACCGTAGGAAGATGATCTGATTAGATTTTGGAGTATGTAGGTTAAAGAGGTCAAATTGTGAAATTTCATGTATTGAGTTCGTTATCGCGATATCTCAAGAACCACTTGAGATATCAACTTCAAACTTGGGAATAGTATGTATCACCGTAGGAAGATGATCTGATTAGATTTTGGAGTATGTAGGTCAAGGGTCACAGAGGTCAAATTGTGAAATTCCATGTATTGAGTTTGTTATTGCGATATCTCAAGAACCATTTGAGATATGAGCTTCAAACTTACGGGGAGTATTTATCGCCATATGTAGATGATCTGATTAGGTTATGGAGTATGTAGGTCAAAGTTCAAGGGTCACAGAGGTCAAATTGCAAAATCCATGTATTGAGTTAGTAATTGACATACGAAGACAATCTTATTAGATTTTGGAGTATGTAAGTAAAAAATTTATGAGGGATCATGATCTAAAAATGTTTGGTGTCACAAGGTCAAAGGTCAATGTCAAAGATGTCTTTGTTTGAAGGAAAATGTATCGATGAAAATGCTATATTTTTCTGATCTGGCAATGGCGGAGGCATATATTTCGACCGCGTGCGGTCGAGGATTCATCTTGTTTTCACTTGCACCGGAAGCTTCCATTGCGAGAGCACATTTAACCATGTTTGAAAACTCAATCCTGTTCAGTGTCGCATTTCGTTGTAATCGCGATGCTAAAGGTCGTAGAATTGAAATTGATTGTGTTTCAAAACACATCTTTTTCGGCGTTTAAATTTTCCTCCGAATCGAGATTTGAAACACGTTTACTTTTACGACCGGGGATGGGGGACAAGGAACACACACTTTGTTTCTCTTTATATCAGCGTTTTGTAATTGCGTTTTGTATCATGATTCATGTTGGCCTATAAATTTGAAACTGGACATTGGACACTGGACACTCTAAGTCTACAAAAAAGTCTCCAGAAGTCAAATTCTATATATTTTGGGAAGCTGAAGCTGAAGTAGGTTGCAAGTGAGCAGGGATACTATTGATGATAGATGTAGGAAACTTGATGCTAACAAGGTGAAAAGTTGAGTCCAGACCGTGTCGGTTTTAGGCTGGCCTGGAACCAAACTAAAGAGTTATCTACCCCCAACAAATTTTGTGAACCTGCTGTAAAGCATGGATATGCTCCCCAAAGGATCCTCAGTTGTAGTGAGGCAACAGGATTAACACAATCCGGATCATGGATTAAAGGGATTAATCCTGTCTGATTAAATAGCCGAGGAGATTAGCATCCTTGCGGTAAACAGTTATGTTGTGCGTGATATAGGATTACAACATTCATGAGTATGTAATACTCCACCTCCCATGACAAGGTTTCAATGGCTGCTCACGAAATGTAAAATGTAAAAAGGAAGCTATTATAATGGATAGACTTGTGCCAATAAATTGTAGTAAATAGTGATAGTATTTTACGAGCTGCGATTGGTTGAAAGGACGTCAAGTGAAATCGATTGCCATGTTGCGCTAGCGCACGCGTAATAACATTAAAATGGTGTGCACAAAAGTTAACAACAATGGATGCGCGGAACAACAATACAATACGTCACAAAAGCTTAATTAGCACCAAAAGTTTGGCAAAGATAAAACCAGATTAGGCAAGATAAAAGATCTAGGGGTCTATTCGCTATAATAAAATAATATATGTAAATTTCAAAATGGGAAAATTTAGTATTTGTCATGCACTATTTATATAATGTATAATGGAGTAAACAATTACTGATCCAAAAGTGACTTCATATACAGGTTTCCCATCTATCTCCTCCCCCAAAAAGACAATGAAGGTTTTGATTTGTTTGTAATGTTATCCATTTATCATTCAGTGACACTTTTTTTTATTGTTTTTACCATTGCACTTTTAAAGCTTTTCAAATCTCGCTCTAAGCTCTGGTGTATTTTTTCTCTGGACTCATGACTGTTTATTGCACTTCGATTCTGCGTAATCAATCATACATCAGCGATAATGATATGAAGAAGAATCGTTAGAGGAGTATCATCTGCAGACAGACAGGATAGGAGGTCAGTTTGCATATGGGAAGCAATCAGGATGGCCGCTTCCTTAGATTAATACAAAACAATAACAACCTCACTTCCTAATCCTATCTTAGTCTCTCTCAATCAACGAACCATTTGTTTGGTTTTTAATTAACTTTGCTGATACAGAGGTCCTGTACTCTTTGATAAATGTTTGATGAAATAATATTGGTGGATAATCAGTCAAAGGGGTTTAGCATCATGTCATGTAATACCCTTTTGTCACGGGCCTTTTCTCAGCCCCGTACTATTGTTAACCCCATACTTTCCTTTACCCCGTACTATTTATTTTCCTTTTCCGACGAGCCAAAATATCTGCCTATCCCTGGCTAAGAAAATGCACGTTGTTCTCACACAGAAATCGGTAACCCCGTACTATCGTTAGCCTCCGTTGTGGCTTGGCGTTTGCTAGTACAGCATGTGCACAGCTGTTGGCTTAGCAGGGTTTCTGTTCTGACGAGAGTTTGTAATCCTGGCTTTTCACAATCACTCTAAACACAGCAATTGCCCGGCTAACCCTGCTATTTTGCAGGGCCAGAGAATCCCGTACTATATGTGGGGTTAGCCTACTTGGCCAAAACGTCGTCGGAACAGAAAATGGAATAAGCTTTACCCCGTACTATAGGTGGGGCTAAATGGCAAGTTAGTACTACCTATAGTACGGGGCTAAGAAAATTTTGGTACGTGAGAAAAGGGTATAATTGTTCTGCCAAGAGGGTCATATAAGTTACCTTACATGTACACTTGAAATTGAAATCAGTTGAACATTGTGTCGAAATAAAACATATTACATACAAGAGCTTTTCTTCCATCTGCCGTTGTAAACATGATATATCCTTGTTAGGGAATTTTTGTCATTTTTCTTCAACCATCTGGAGCTATTTTAGGATTTAATATCAGAGATTGCAGAGCTAAATCTTACTGAAGATGTCCCATTTATTTTTCATCAATTGGTTAATTGTCCAATTTGTCCCTTGTCAATTGCTATTGAATGGTTG
>CALNVZ010003425.1:38867096-38913933 GCA_940671915.1 Paracentrotus lividus | reverse complement strand
AGTTACATTGTATGTATCTTTTCCCCTGAACAATAGTGGGAGATCATAGATATCCAGTTAAGTGAAGTTACTAAAAAATGGAATAGAACCATTTTGAAATAACTTATGCTCAAAAAGAGTGTTACATGTATGTACATGTATTGTAGAGGGATATAGAGGGAGAGAAAAGGTAAAAGAGAGAGAGAGAGAGAGAGAAACAAAAAAATATATTTCATTTCTATCAGAAAAACCTCAGCATGTAGGCCTTACTTTGATATCACATTGTGCTGTAATGCTAATTGAATTTCTTGTCATCACATCTTCATGGGGAGTGGGAAACATTCAATAACATTGAGCATGGTAGGTAATATGTTAGACCATGGATACTACTAGTTCTAGTAGTATCCATGGTTAGACGCTGCAATTGAATAACAGTTCCTTCATCAAAATTAATGAGCAGGAAACCACTTTTTGATCAATATTTCTTCATCATGGGCTGATTAAGAAGCTAGGAAAATATGAACATTTGGATACACAGTCTATTGTATTTCTATTTAAATATGATTACTTGCATCATGTGCCTAGTCACTTTTAAAATCTCTAATTGATTTTTCACAAAACTATTTGTGAACAAGAATTAAGAGTAGGCCCTCTAGATTTGCAAAATTCACTAACATTATCTCATGAAAATTTAATAAATTAGGATCCATGATTTTTTTTCTTCCAAGTAGGCCTACCTGCATTTCTGAAGTAAATTGATATTTAATTCACCTCCATGTAAGTGATCATGTATGTATTAAAAGTACTGCTCACCTTTTTGTTATAAATCATCTCTTTCTTGTCATATTTACTCTTTTTTCATGCTGTTTTTTATTGATATTTACTGATGATTTGTATTTCTATTGTGTATGAATTCAGAAAACAGATAGGCCTTAAAAAGAACAAATTCAATTTAAAGAATTTTTTTAAATTGTCAGACTTTTTTTAAAAATTGCATGATAACATTATAATCTTTTGATGAAGGATGAATGTTAAAGGTCAAAGAATAGGGTTCTTATGAATTCATGCCTTGAAGCTTGATAACTCTTTAAATGTCGATCATTATATACTTCAATACACCCAACAGGCTGGATCTGTTATGAACATCTCTATTCCTTAAATCAGTAAATCAGTTCTAGGACAACTACATTTTTACCCCCTGGACAATTACCCCCCTCCCCTCCGGACGACTACCCCCCACTAAAAATCTACCACCAAACTCTACATCTATCCATATCCTATCCTGGGGGTAATTTTCCGGGGGGTGGTTGTCCTGATATACCCTAGAGCAGTGGTAAAAATGTACATTTAAATCATTGTGACTACATGGTATACCATCCTTTTTCTCAGACATGGAAATTATGTGTCAAATAACAATAGTAATACATCAAAGTCAATTGCTTTTTATGATTTAATGTTGGGTGGAATTTCACAGACAAATATTAGATCTGCAAAATTAAGTTTAAGTTAGATTACATAGACATCTCTGCAAATGCTCAATTTATTTGTTTATTTATTTATTTATTTTTTTTTGTATTTATTATTTTTTTGGAGGGGGTATTATTTGAGTTTTTAGTCTAATTATATATTGATCAAGAGTGCAATTTTGGTCTTTTGTTCTAAAGTTGATCTCTGTAATTAATATATCTAGCATGAAAACCCCAAACCAAGACAACAAACAGTGCATAGTAATGGGTCCCTTTAAAGTTGGATTTTGATTATTTAGCTGATAACATTTTATTGACCATATATTAATTCCATTTCTAAAGTCCATGATTAATGTGTTGCCTACATTGTGTAAAATGAGAAAATACAATGTAAAGGCTGAAATAAAATTTGCTCTTTGATTGCCATCAAGAAAGATTTCTTTGTGTGTTCAGCTATGATTCATACCTAGAGGTATTTGTTTAGTTTTAGTGACTCTTTACATTAGCCAGATTGTTTACTTATATTTTGTAAGATATTACCGGGAATGTTTGTGACTATTCCGTTGGTTTCACATGAAAGCTTAATATTTATGGTATGTGATACTTGTTGAGAACGTGCCTCAAATACATGAATCATGCCAGCAACAAAATCTAAGATAGATTCAAGCACATTCTGCGTTATTTGAGAAATTTAAGGTGCTGGTAGGAAAAATTATAATCCCAATTCAACATGTGTGATAATTGTATGAAAGACAATATTGATACTGATTGTTCATGGCCTTATTTGGTTTCTTTAGTTGTACACTCTTTTAACCAAGAGATAACACCTGGATTCCATTTATTTAATATTTAATTCATCCGTTTTGGTACACGATATTGGAAATCCTATTATTTTTTTATTGAAAAGTGACATTGATATCTCCTTAATAAATGCTGAAATTCTCAGAAATATGAGAAATATGAAATATAATCTTTCATGAGGACGGTGACACAATAACACCCCCCGAAAAAAAAACAAAAAACAAAACAAAACAAACAAAAAAAAACCTTATAAAATCAATTTTTATACTTTTCCTACAAATGATAAACCAATTACATCATTCATATAAGGAAATATGCTAAGCATGATCTTTCTGCCTTTGTATGGAGTAATTTTAGTTGGCAATCGAGCTTGTAAACTGTAAATCTTAAACATAAATTCCCCAAACCCTTAAAAATTGATATTTTTGTCCTTTTCAATACAAAGATAAACCGAATACATCATTCTTATGAATATGCTAAGCACGATCTTCTCCTTTGTATGGAGTATTAGGTTGGCAATCCGAGCTTGTAACTGTAAACTAAAACAATAACTCCCAACCCTTATAATTGATATTTTGTCTTTTCCATACAAGATAAACCGGAATACATCATTCTTGAATAATGCTAGCACGATCTTTCTCCTTTGTATGGGAGTAATTAGGTTGGCAATCGAGCTTGTAACTGTAACTAAACAATAACTTCCCCAAACCCTTATAAATTGATATTTTGTCCTTTTATACAAAGATAAACCGAAATACATCAGTTCTATGAAATATGCTAAGCACGATCTTTCTCCTTTGTATGGGTAATTATGGGTTTGGCAATCGAGTTGTAAACTGTAAACTAAACAATAACTCCCCCAAACCCTTATAAATTGATATTTTATCCTTTTCAATACAAAGATAAACGATCAACATCATTCTCATGAAATACGCTAAGCACGATCTTTCCTCCTTTGTATGGATAATTTAGTTGGCATCGATGCTTGTAAACTGTAAAACTAAACAATAACTTCCCAAAACCCTATGAAATTGATATTTTTCCTTTTCATAAAAGATAACCGAACACATATTCTCATGAAAAATACGCTACAGCACGATCTTTTCTCCTTTGTATGTGAGTAATTTAGTTGGCAATCGAGCTTGTAAACCTGTAAACAAACATAACTTCCCCAAACCCTATGAATTGATATTTTTCCTTTTCATACAAAATAAACCGATCAACATCATTCTCATGAAATATGCTAGCACGATCTTCTCCTTTGTAAGGATAATTTAATATGTTGGGCAATTCTAGCTCATAAACTGTAGACATATCTTTGCTTTCAACACCAATGAGTCAGCTGTCTTTGGCCAGAAGCCTAAGGAGGTATTACCTTTTACGCTCTTCTCATAAACAGCAAGATATTAACGCGTTTACAGTTGGGACTCGGCTCATCGTGTCGAATCCATGGGAAGGGTTTCGACACTGCAAAGGGAACCTGTGATCGTGTTTAACACAACAAAAAAGACGAGTGTCATACACAGCTCCCAGATTCATGACCGGAAGTAAGGGACGTCCATTAATGTGTTGTTGCGATGTAGAGGCGCCAATTCCATATCTGACCTCAAGGTCATCGACTTCGAGCCACGGCTTTCTGTTTACACCATAAAATTGCGTGTCGAACCCGCTCCCGATCAAACCTATGAATTTTTGGCGAGCAAAAAGCCGTGTCAACCTGGTTGCGGATTAACTGATCCTGTTTACATGGCATAAAATGCCGGTCGAAACCGCGACCCGAGTCACAGTGTAAACGAGGTATCTGTCTCGTAGTTGAGCACGGCGAGTAATAAATTTCTAGTGTTTCACTGTATCCTATGTATGAATTACCAGCAAAGAGTGAAGTTGCCTGTAGTGTTTTACGTGGAGCGTAGAATAGATGTCTCTCATCAGAATTAAATGACTAAAAAACAAAAGAGGAAGAGGTTTTTCTCAGAAAAGTCACATTTTCTGTGTATCAATCACATTTGATTTTAGTATCTGGCATATTAAGCAGCGTTTATTGCTGGTTAAGCTAAAATTTTTCGCGTACACATATTTGACAATTTTGGACTAGTCTGGGATATTAGAGTGCCAATAATGGCACAAATTTTGTTATCTTTCAATAACTTTAACTCTTATGCCCGCCACATAAATTTTAAGCATAAAAAAGAACACTTTTCTCTTTAATTTTAAAAATAAGTATAACAATATTGCTGAGTATGAACTACAACAAAATAAGCTGCAGACCCAGTCCTAGCATTATCAGGTGATTTTCAGATCTTTGCCCCAGCCATGACAGAGAAAATGAATATTACGATTGTAAGTAATAGTACAATTGTGACTATAGTCCCGAACTTGCAGGCAAAGAGTTAAGCAGCTTATATGGCATGCGTTTTGAGTTGGGCCCTTAAAAGGTGGAGTTGTGACATCTGCCTCAATTTGATTTTGTTTATTGATTTACTTAAAAACTACACAAGCTATAAGCTAATTTGCTCTTAAATTAAAGCTCTCATGTAGGGCAACAAAATACACTTTTTTAAAAAAGTGTCACAATTTCATGATCTGTCTGTTAATTATGTTAATTACACAGAGTCAGTGGTGAGGAGGAGTCGTGTGCAGCAATTTCGGCGAATGTGCTGTAATGAGTTAATCAGTGCAACGAAGAATACTTTGGATTGAAATTCATAAACCTGCTGAATAATCAATGTAGCCTGGATTTTGATAGTTTAATCTGTTAGTTGAGAATCTGTATAATTACATTAATTACAGTTAATTGGTCAATGCTTTATGAGTTCGGTAGGTCCTCAAAAAGTTAGTAATTTTGATTCATCTGCTCCATCAAAAGTAGTGTTGTGTTTTGTACAAATCACACGCATATACAAGGTACATAGCATAAAGCTGAACTTTGCACTTAAATCCACAGCATAATGTTAGGCAAATAAATTCATGCATTCAATCATGTTAAGATATTTAATGTTCTCTTCATTTATTGTTAACTAACAAAGATTAGGGCGGAGAGGAGTCGATGCAGGAAATTTAGCTCATGCGGTGGTGCATGAGTTAAATCAAGTTCATAGAAGGGTGTATATATTTGATTGATGCTTACAACCAGGTGAAATTCTTTAGCTTGTTTATGATCCATAATTTAAGTAATTAACAGATTATAGTGTTGTACACATTGTAGTACATTGTGACTTTACTATATAAATGACAATTCTTTTACAGCCAAGGGCTCTTATATGGACATTATGGTTAATAATGTTTCACCAAGACAAAGGACTTTCACATGTTAGTACTATTTGCTACTTCTATCTGCCTTAGCAACTTAATAGGATCCTTCATTACATGTTAGTATCTTAAAAGGAGTTACAGTACTTAGAACACAGCAACAAGATACATTTTCTTAAAAAAAATTGAAATTTTCGAGTCATCATCCAGCCTGGAGCAAAATGTGTTAAACTCTCCAGGGTATAAAAAGTTAACATGTTTGGAAAGCTCTAAAAGTGAACGAGTTCAAATCTGCAGTAAATAATGTTTGTAGGGTAAACAGTATTTTTTTTGCGATTTTTTTCCAAAAGCCATCGTTTTTCACAAATTTTTCAGGTTCTAAGATTCATAACCTTTCAAGGGCGCCACCTATGTTAATTTTAAGCGCCTTTTTGAACTCCCAGACATTCAGCTTCCAGAAAATGATACTTTTGTGGGGTAATATAAAATTTGAAAAAGTTAGAGCCACTTCATGGAAATGCGCACGATTAGTAACAAATTTTGAGTGTGTCACACAACATGGGCCCAACTTAAATGCATGGCCATATTGAAGTTGAAATTTTTGTGAAGAAAACATGGAAGACACAGGAAATTTGTGAAAATGAAATGATCGCAAAACTTTGGCCTATGGCTTGTATAGTATTCAATCAATGGACAGGTGAAAAAGAATGTGCTTTTTCAAATATTCCTTTACCCCAATATTCATATTATTTGTGGAAATGGTATTGATTTTGGGAATACATTGACCTAGAATACATGTAGCAGATGTTTAATTGCTCCATATTGAGGCGTACATTGTAAATTTTTGTTGAGGATAAACAGTTTTCGTGTTTGATGTGGTGTGTTGTCACACGCCAAAATGTTATGCACTTACAATCTGTTTCAACATATCAATTTGAGAGCATGTAAGCATCAAACTGACTTAACTATGAAAAGAGGTATAAGCTAGTTGTCTATGCCCCAAAATGCTCCAAATTATATTGTCTGAAATAAAGTTGAAACCGAAATTCTTTTTGCCCAATTGATTGTGGGCCTGGCAGCCACTGAGCAGCAGCGCCAGATTGATGTTGCTCTAACTCTTTCTTGTTGAATGCCAAACTTGGTAGCAGCAACTCCAATCTAACATGTTTTGGTATGATGCGGCCAGGGATCGAACCGACGACCCTGTATGAATAAAACTATATGTATATCTAAATGTGAATTTAATCAATCATTAATTCAATTTCAATTTGGATTTAGTCTTATTCTTTAATCAATCTCGATATCACAGAATTCTGAGCAATAATTGAAGCACAAGAGTTTAGACTATTGGGAGATCTTTGCAGGCTTTCACTGCGCAACTTTGACATCATTGAGGGCCAGGGTGATTGGCATAAGCAGGGAAATTCCTTGCATTCATTATTGAATGTTGTAAGCTTCAATCCAGCACCAGCATGGTTCTTGCATCGTATAATATGGTAATGGTCAAATTGATGTTTTGGAAGTGTATGAATTCAATATAATCTGACAGCGTCGGAGGGGGAAGCACATTTGTCTTTGTAGGTCACTCTAACACATGGCGTCTTGTCGAATTTGCTCCCTGTCCCATAGACATTGAAGGAAACCCCTGTATTTATCTTTTTCAATGCGATTTTTTTTTTTACATGAGAATTTGTGTAAGGCCCTTGAGAGAGAAAACAGATATATACTGAGGCCTTGTGATTATTTTGTACATTGTAGAATATGAATAAGAGTTTAATGATTTAATATACAGCTCAGGCAAAAATTATTAGACCAAGCTCATTTTCTGTTCTAGGACAAGAGTGCCATTTGCGTAAGTAAAGTAGTGAAACCCTTATAAAATGAGCGTGGTCTAGTAAAAAGTTTTTTCCTGAACTGTTTGTGAGAAATTTAAGGTAATTAATCTCATGTTTGATAAAGAGGCCCTTGAAATTGTCAAAGTTCATTGTAGAATGTAATTGAGAGTTCAATGGTTTAACATATGTGAGAAATTCAAGGTGATCCACCCATGTTCGATGCAATCCCCTTGGTAAAAACTAGATTCCAAAAATATACATCCACATGGTCTGCAGCCTGACACCAGGTGTGTCTCGTCACAAGTTCATTTCCCACCATGCACTAGGGCAGACAAACCAGGAAGCGCCACCGCTGGGTGATTGGTGTAAAGGCAGTCAAGCATGACCAGGGTGCGGCCTCATTAGTGGATCCTAAGGAAAATAAGCATGGTACCCTCCTACGTCACTATCTTGGGTAGATATGAGATTGCTAACAGCGTCTTAAGATGGTCCATGTTTGTTTTGATCCGGGGTTTGGTTGATTTAGTTTATCCTCTAAGGCACTAATAGCAAGCATTATGTGGGTAATGAGTAAGAAACAGATACATGATACAGCCACAGGAATCACGAAAGAGAAACACTCCCTTTCTCTATCCCTTTTTCTTTCTTTCCTTCTCCCTCTCCCTTTCTTTCCTTCTCCCTCTCCCTTTCTTTCCTTCTCTCTCTCTCTTTCTCTCTGTCTCTCTCTTTCTGTCTTTGTCTCTCTCTCTGTGCGTCTCTCTCTGTTTCTCTCTCTTTCTCTCTCTCATCTTCTGCATGTTTTTCCTATTTAATAATGATATGAAATTGTATGTATTACAAAAAATTATGAACCAATCGCATATATGAAATGAGGTACCTTTTTGTCCGTTTTGCCTTTTTAATGAGAATTTCATTTGTATTGTCTTGTTAATATTGTAGTTCCAGTTTATAATCTCTGTTTGTTTTATCTGTATCATCAATGGAAGAAACATGTCTTCTTTTTTTTTTTTGACGATAAAACTTTGAATCTTGAAATGTTAAAGGCATGTTCGGAAACATGTTCCTCTGACATTATACTTCTTCACATTCATGTGTGGAGCACTAAAATGTGATAACAGACAGTATGTCAACACTTCTAATTTAAGTAATAAATCCTCTCTGCTTCTACATGTATGTTGCACTATTGATTGTAAACCACCACCCCCCCCAAAAAAAAAAAACAGAGAAGAATTGTGGATGGATGACCAACGTGAGAAAAATTGACTTACCCCCCCCCCCCCCATGGCTGTAATTTGAATGAAGACAATAAATTGGGTGGCCAAAGGCCAAAAAGAATTTCATGCTCCCCCCTCCCCTCTTTACTGAGAGCAATTTTGGCCAATGTGACCTAAAAAAATAATTAAATAAAATTGATGTAAAAAATTAAAATTTTGAATTTTACAATAATCTTAAAATGTTAATTTATCACCCCTCTCCCCCAAGCATCCTTACAAGATCCGCTACTGGTTGGTGTACATATGAAAATGACTTTCGAGATGTTCTCAGACATGCACACATCTCACATCCAATCTTTGAGATGTTAAGCTGTGAACACACTGTAGGCAGGGGCTTTGAATATTATCTAAATGAGATGTAGACTAGCCTTCATGGCTGAAGCACAATGAAGAGTTTGTCTGGATATGGAACATGTTACCTTAAACTTAAAGGAACAAGTCAGAAGCAAAAGAAAACTGTAAAAAAGCAGAAACAATATCGGTAATCATATTTGGACGATTAGTGTAATAGAATGGGACTTTCAGCCTGAGTGCTAGATAGTTTTGGTACCAAAAAAGGATTGGCATAAAACTGACGATCAGTAATAATAGTTCACGAATATTAGGACAGGCATAGTGCACTCACATAGTGATGTATGGTCGAGGAGAAATATGCTGTATGAAGTAAGATGCACCTATCATGATTTCCGGTGGAATTTCAGGTGAAAAACGTTTGATGAAACATCATATCTATGTGGAGTCGCTTCTATCAAACTCTGTTCGGCTAGACCATGACTCGCCAGCATCGCCGTAGAGCTTGCGCATGCTAACTGGACTCGCATGACCGATAACGATCTGTGTGCAACCCCACACAAGAGAATCCCCATTGGTTTTCACGTAAGCGTTGTTCTGTTCGTTAACATGAGTCGGATCGCCCGACTCAACACGTTTCATAATTAATTAGTGTGTGAAATAAAGACTCTAAGCGATATTTCAAGTTAATTATACTTTCTTAATTATAGTTATAAGATTCAATCTTTCATATTATCATAACTGTGAATCCAAATTAAAATTTTCCTTCTCCCAAACTATACACCAGCTTAAAGATGTTCTCAAACTGCAGGGGCTTTGAATATTATCTTAAATGAAGTATGTAGACCTAGCCTTCATGGTGAAGCACAATGAAGGAGTTTGTTCGGACGTGGAGGGACAAGTCAAAAGTAAAGAGACTACTTTAAAAATAGCTGTAACAATATCACTCGCAATCTTAGTGGGTAGTATAACATGTACATGAATGGGACGATTTAAGATGTCTCTCAAACGCAGGCTGCAGGGGCTTTGAAATGCTGTCTCAAATGAGATGTTAGACCTGACCTTCATGGCTGAAGCACAATGAAGGAGTTTGTCTGGATATGGAAAATTGTTACCTATAAAGGAACGAGTCAAGAAGTAAAAGACAAATGTAAAATTAGCAGAACAATACTCGCAATCTTATGGGTAGTATACATGTACATGAATGGGACTTGAAGATGTTCTCAAACTGCAGGGGCTTTGAATGTTTATCTTAATGAGTGTAGACCCAGCCTTCATGGCTGAAGCACAATGAAGGAGTTTGTCTGGATGTGAACATATTACCTAAAGGGACAAGTCAAAAGTAAAGACAAATGTGAAATAGCAGAAACAATCAGGATGGGACTTTAAAGATGCTCTCACATTGCAGGGGCTTTGAGTGTAATCTCAAGACAAAATAATCTCTTTTCAAAAGTATTAGGGGCCTTTTTAGGTCTGTCAGTGGTAATTTAATCTTTGATGTGTAGGGCCTACTCGTTCATGCATTACTTGACAAGTCAATCTAATTTTCATATTAGTCATTATATACCTCATTTTAAGAATCTTTAATAATCCTGTCTTCTGATTGGTTGACAGTGCAGTCATAATCTGACCTATGGCCGCCATAGACATTTTTCCCGGTTTTACCGGTCAATAGAACATTTTTACAGTACTTTTTGCCCATGGCATAGTGCGATCCCTATTTGTTTACGTGCAAGGCTGCTGCGCATGCGCTTTATTTCAGATACCATAATTTGCGCGCGATTTGGTCGATAATTTTAGACAACTCCGCTGCTTGTGCGTCAACGCGCGTGCGCGCAGCGTAGACAAATTTCTTTCGTCGCGCTATGGATCCCAGATTTCTGGTTGAGCATTAAGCCTGAATTCCGATGACGATGTTGATCTAAACAGCGATTTAGAGGTTAATTCTGGAGGGTGCTTCCTCGGCATTTTGCAGTTAGTTGTAAGTAGAATGCAAATGTGTTGCCTGTGCATGTGGTGAGCATGCATTGTGGCCTGCAGAGCCAGAGGCTCGAACTGACTTAACTTTCATGACTCTAGGCAAGTCTAGATCTAACGTTAGGCCTATTTAGAATCTAGATCGTAGACTTCACTTAGACTTGTTCTAGGTCAAAATTAGACCATGTTTGTTGTTTTTTAGATTCGGCATATAAAATTATATATGTACTGTCTTTTATTTTCGGACACGGTCGTTTCTAGACTGCTCTCGGGAATCTCCGAATCTCTGCCATAACCCGCGACCTGCGGTCTTGGGTTATAGCAGATGCGGAGATTCCCTTGAGAAGTCTAGAAACGACCATGTCCCTCAAAGCAGTCAATATATCTATAATATAAGTCAATATGTGTAACAACACCCCTGCCAAGTTATTAAGCAGAAGACATTTTCGTTAAAAAGTTATGCTATTTTGATCAGGATGAAGTTGCCTTTTTTATAGCTTTTTGTTGTTATGATTTTACTTCCATTTTGGCACAATTCGAAATTGACATGTTCGCAAACGTGTCGCGTTCATCCAAGCGTAAAGATATAACACACAAAATTGGCACCAAAAGATGTGGGAAGAGTTACTCTTTCGGAATATGTATACTAATTTGGGGTTTATAAACTGTTTCTCTTTTTATTGACATTTTCCTAAGTGTCTAGTTTTTTCTTCATCACTTGGTAGATAACATTATGATGAAGTAGAATTTTTTTTGCAAAGATGGACTTTCGACATTCTTGAAAATAAAACCACAGCAAAAATAACCAATAGTAATCTAAATGAGATTTAGACATAGCCTGCATGACTGAAGCACAATGAAGGAGTCTGTGTTGGTATGGAACATATCTTAAAGGGACAAGACAACATTTCTGATTACATTGTAAGTCATCTACATGTAGTATGTGTAGAAGAATGTCTGAACATGGTTCGACTGTAAAGCACATCCTTTTTTTCTGACCCTAAATTCTTTTAATGATAGAAGACCATGTTTTGATTTTTTTTTAAACAATGTACTTTAATAATTAAACCCTGGCAGACTCCATGTATATTATGATAAGTGTTCACCATTTACAAAATTATGTCAACTGTGGAGAGGCATACAAAGACAGTTCAAATGGCTTAATTAATCACTGTTTAAACAGCTAACTGCAGATGATACACAGCCTATGAATCACTCCAATTACTAGACAAGGCATTGATCTTATGCAATGGATGAGACTAACACCAATGACAAATCAATGATATTGAGTGAAGCGCACCCAGATGTACTTTACTATTATGGTTTATATCCGGTTCGACATTCCAGGGTAGCTCATGATTTATTCGTTTTGTTTATCTGATTACTGCTTGTTACATCAATAGCCCAATCAAATGAGGGCTTAGGTGTGTAATAATAGTTGGTGTAGTCTTCATTATGTGATCAATAGCATTACATACTGTATTTGTGGAAATATTCACGGTACATTAATTTTCACGCAAAGAGCGGCAGGCGCAAATTTAAAAACCCCGCGGATATATATAGGCATGATTTCTTATGCATGTATTGAATGGGTTCAATTGCCAGCTTACGAACATGCAGCGCGAATTTAAGAACCCGTGAACATGCTTTGAGGCCGCTCAGCGCAAAAAATTAATTGCACAAAAATAACAGCGAATACAGTAAATGTAGGCTGTATGTGAAGCATGCAAGAAGTAAAACAATACTGCAATTTTACCAACAAAGGAAAAATGTGCAAAATATAGAATATGATATTTTTCATTTAGCAGACACATTTTTCTTCAGAAAAAGAACTCAAGAACAAAAATACTGGTATAGTATCACAACTATAAAAATCTTAAGTCCAATATAAAAATTAAATATATTTTGTAAAAACAAATTTCCAGATGATTTCAAAAATGGCATACAAAATAAGGTAGGGTCTTGGGTAAAATCTTATACTTTGAGAAATGTCTTAATTTTTTAAGGTTTCCATTTAAAACAAAATCTTTGGAACCTCCCTAACTTTCCTCCTTTTTCTCTGACCCTTAATATTTTACCGTATTAAAATTTTATTAAAGAAAATGTTATAGTTATTATGAGGTTTTGAACTTATTTTTTTTTCAGTAGGCCCACAGTATTGAAAAAGAGATCTCATAGAAGTTCATTATCATGTTTTTGGTGTGCTCCATAGGGTATGGGGAACATTAATATTTGAAAGTGTCAACATGGTGTCAAAATGATTAGGGTGATACCATGATGTGAAGAACCTCTAAGGGTGTGTTCAATGTCCATTTTAAAATTTTAAACGCCAACATGAATCATGATACAAAACGCAGTTACAAAACGCTGATATAAAGAGAAACAAAGTGGTTGTTCATTGTCCCCATTCCTGGTCGTAAAAGTAAACGTCTTTCAGATCTCCATGCGGACTAAAATTTAAACGCCAAAAAAGATGCATTTTGATTTTACGACCTTGAGCATCGCGAATGCAACGAAATGCGACATTGAACACAATCAAGTTTTCAAATGTCTTTAAATGTGCTCTCGCAGTGGAAGCTTCCGTTGATAGTAAAAATTAAAGCGCAGATGTTTGTTTTTGGGCGCGGGGAATTTAAAGACGATGGACGTATAATCAGCTTTAAATTTTCGACACTGAACGGTGTACCTCTGATCACGTTTGTGTTTTGTAATTGCGTTTTGTATCATGATTCATGTTGGCGTTTAAATTTGAAAATGGACATTGAACACACCCTAAACTCCACGAAGAAAGATGAAGAGAACTCTTTCACAACTGTCCACCTGGGTCTGTAGCTGCGTTCACACAAAGTGAACTTTCAAACCTCAATGATAACCTGAAGTTATAATTCTAAATTTTGGCCCTGGAGGACATACTCTAACGTGTAGTTTTTTAAAATGGAAAGTTTTGTTGAGGTTTGAAACCATGACAGATCGTATTGTTTCAAACAAAAACTAGGACTTATTGGTCGTCCCTAATTGAAGATTCGCGCTGTGAGGTTACAGTTATTCAAAATTTTGTCCACACTGGTTTAGAGCAGGACGTCCCTGGTCAGATATTGGGATAGGGTTTGTATATTCACAGGGGGAGAGATCTAGATTAAGTACATGGATTAGTTATTCTCACTCTTGGTTTCAATCCTTGAGGTTTTGTAAACTTAAAAGATTTGAGGGTATCTTGTGAACAAAGCATTATTATGGGATGGCATTTAAGACATTAGAAAACAAGATAAGATGTGTCTTGATCTGTGAACTAAAGGTGTAATATGAATTGACCCTTGACCTCTGAGTTAGCTTAGGGAGTTCCACTAGGGACATGTCATGATAGAGTGATAGGTGTGGTGAAGGGTCGTCATAGCAGTCCGAATGATGCGATTTGCAGAGTCTAGGCCAATACTCTTGTTTTAAAAATTCACACATCATTTCAGAGAACCAGGGGTTTTAGTGCATCAGGTTACGGAAAGGCCTTGACAACTTTATAGCCGAGCCACACCAGTGACACCGACTCCAAACCGACCACTACCTTGCCATACATGGTAATGCAATATTGTGTTCGGTTTGGTGTCGGTTCAGATCGGTTTAAGAGGTGTAACTTGTCTATAAGTTTGTCCAAAAAATATGAATGAAAATTTATGCGAGGAAATTTTAATTTATATTACCGGTAGTCTGTTCAAGTTACTTGGTAGTTGCATGAAGATGGAGCTTGCATAAATGCTGAAAACAATAAATAAAGACGTAATCTTTGAAGGTTTCACTGGTGGTAGAACGATAGAAGTTGAAGGTTTCACGGTGCACCAAGTATTCTTTCTTGAGGTTATGAGTGGTCCTGAAAAGGACCTACCCAAATAAATAAAGACAGTGGTCACAACAAATTTTGAGTGTTTTTTGTAAGCATGTATTTTCCACGCAACCAGATGACAAAAGGTGCATGGCCGTCTGATTGTGACCATGGCTTGGGTGTCATTAGGCCTACACCTTTAGATGCACCAAAATAAAAAGCAATTATGTTTTTTAATTGCTTTCTGCATGCTTCAAGATATATTTTGCTATTAAAGCCATCTAAGCCTTATATATTGCAACTTATCTTGCTGGGCTTGAGGCATTATAATTGCCTTTATATAGTTGGCCTTAATTGCTTACAAACTGCTAACAACAATTGTAAAATAATACATGAAATGTAAAATATTATTACGGGTACTGATATACTGTATTCGCTGTTATTTTTGCACAATTAATTTTTCGCGCTGAGCGGCCTCAAAGAATGTTCACAGGTTCATGAATTTGCGCTGCATGTTAGTAAGCACGCAATTGAACACACCCAATACATGCATAAAAAAGCATGCTCATATATTCCCAGGTTTTTAAATTCGCGGCTGCTGATCTTTGCGCGAAATCTGCGAAAATTAATGTACCGCGAATATTTCCACGATTACAGCATTTGTTCTATGAACTTCCTTCATTCAGAGAAGAGATTATTGATGTGAAGCTTCATGTATCAAGTTCTAGACAATCATTTTATTAAACAATGTGTAAATTGTTGTCTAAGCATACTTTGGACTTCCGTCTCTCTAATTTATGCATGTTGGCACATTTAGTACAAGCCTATTTCTTTGGCGGAATGCCATATATAAACTTATACGATTAAAATATCTGGGGGGCATTTCATCAAAGGACTTGTCGGACGTTTTATCCGACATACTGTTATAAGCTACTGAAATCCTTGCATCTGATTGGCTGAGAGTAAATTTGTCGGATAAACTGTCTGACAAGTCCTTTGATGAAATGCCCCCCTGTTTACTCTTTGACCTTCATGGGATCGGCTCAGCGTTGTAGATTAGCCATTTTGTTTCATTTCATGTAACATGATTTATTTATTTATTTATTTATTTATTTATTTGTTTATTTATTCTCTTTTATATAAAAGGGTGACCCCATCAAGTGTATAAAACTGTTTTTAGGGGGGCCTGTAAACACATACAAATACATACAAAATAAACATAAAAGATCTTAAAACACAAACAAGTATTATACAATTTAACGGCATCTAGAGATCAGGAGCTGCAAATGTGGTATTAGAAAAAAATATCCAAAAGGTAATAATGCTCAAAAACAAAATAAAGGTTCAATTAAGTTAAGTAAGGTAATTTATAACCACAGAGACCTTATAGGGGAATTATCCCCTCAGAGAAATTTAGCTTCAGTGAATGGAGACAAACCTCCAAAACATATTGGGAAAGTTTCAGAAAAATCAGGCAATGAATAAGAGAGATATGGATTTTTAGATTTTGAGATCACTTATGATATGGAGACCCTCCAATTGGCAACGCGACCATGATGTGTGATGTAATGCAGGGAGATCTGTCCCATGTCTATTGTACACATTGTACTAAAATCCTCTTTTTTCTTGATTCTAAAGGGAGAATAAAGAATCTTTTTATGGGATGACTTGTAAATATATGAAAGTCATAATATATTATGAAAAGAAAAGCTGTTCTATCATTAGAATGAAAATAAAGAGACATTTTGAATAGTTTTTGTGCACACCATATGGGGAGTTCTCCCTTTGTGACATCACAAATGGTGACCGCGTTGCCAATGGGAGATTTCCTATGTCATTAGAGATCTCAATATTCAAATACTCATAACTCTCTTGTCATTTATCCGATTTTCACCAAATCTTCACTAATGTGTTTATTTGATTTTTCTGCATCCACAGTAAGCCAACTATTTACAAAGGGACAATTCTCCTTTAACTTGAAACTTCTTTGGGAAGAAAAAGTGTAAGATAATAAAGTGAATTGTGAGTTTGGTATTCTGAACTAATCCCGGAAAGAAGTGTCTTGAAACTTTCCGCTACTCTACAGAGAGGCTATATTTGTAGGAAACATAACACTTTTATGTCTCACCAATTCATATACTCGCATTAGCGTTGCTAATATGATCTGTCCAAAAGGAAACTATTGTCTCATTTATTTGCCCAACCCTTTATGAAATCTGATAACATGCATGTATGCATTGTATGTGGGAATGAGTCAGAACTTCTTTACCTGGGGGTCGTTTCACAAAACCGGCATAAGTCTAAGTTCTTGGACAACCCATAGAGACACGTGTTGTAGAATTAACATGCGTTTCAATGGGATGTCCACGCACATATTGTTCATTTAGTCAGGTGTTACGAGAATACATTTTATCTGTTCTATGAATCTTACAAATTTATTAAAGATTTCAATAAGTTTTATTCAACTTTAATAACTAATGATTGATTATATAGATTGGTCTAAGAAGTTCTCAAGTGCTCTTTATAATGTGTCTTTTCTACAATGAGGTTTATAATGACCGTCTGTAAGGGTGTGTTCAATGTCCAGTTTCAAATTGATACGCCAACATGAATCATGGTACGAAACGCAATTACAAAACACAAACACAAACGCGATCAGCGGTGCACCGTTCAGTGTCAAAAATTTAAAGCTGATTATATTTCCATTGTCTTTAAATTCCCCGCTCTCAAAAAACAAACATCTTCTCCTTTTTTCACTTGCACCGGAAGCTTCCATTGCGAGAGCACATTTAATCATGTTGAAAACTCAATCCTGTTCAGTGTCGCATTTCGTTGCAATCGCGATGCTCAAGGTCGTAAAATTGGAGCTGATCTTGTTTCAAAACGCATATTTTTCGGCGTTTAAATTTTCGTCCAAATCGAGATTTGAAACACGTTTACTTTTACAACCGGGGATGGAGGACAATGAACACACACTTTGTTTCTCTTTATATCAGCGTTTTGTAATTGCGTTTTGTATCATGAATCATGTTGGCGTATAAATTTGAAACTGGACATTGAACACACCCTAAGTCTGTCCTGGTTTGGATGTTGGCTATATTCTTGTTTACCTCGTTTTATTTCCTGTTCTGTTTCCAATCATGGTTAGTTTGTCTTCTTCCCTTCCTCTTCATGTTTTTGACCTGTTGATGTCTTTATGCATTGGTTCAAAGTTTGCTCCTGCAGCATTTTCTACCCGGTCTTATTTTGTTTAAGATGATCACAAGTTTATGGTACTGTAATGACAGAAATAACAATTTTCACAGAATCAAATAAAAACAGTTGCTGGAGTTTAAAAAAAGTTTTAAGTTTGGATTGGAAATAGCTGTATAATTGAAAAAAAAATCAAACTAGGGGGACATCATATCGTCGGCTGAGAACCGGAAGGGCGCTACTACAGTTCAAAGGTGTTCCGTTGAGAACCAGAAGGGCGCTATTACCATTGACTTTGTACAGAAATAGCGCCGTCTGGCTCTTAACAGACAATATTGTGTGTGTACAATTAGAGTTGTGCTTTTCAGTAGAACCTGAGTGGTACAAATGTGGAAATATGTGTATCATATCTATGCATTGCTAAATTAAAACTCTATAGGAAAAGCTAAAAACTTGTGTTGATGCATAAAAATCTGTTACACGTTGTTCCTGTTTTTGTGAGTTCAGAGGTTTTAGAAACTCCTGTTAATAACATTACTTTGTGAATGAATTGTCATTCTTTGGTCTTTTTGGTCTCTGATTCTGCTCAAAACCAGGTCACTAGTGGGTGGTCTTGTGAAAGGTTACAATGAATATATATGCCTGCCACTCAACATATGAATATTACAGCATTATCATGAGTCAGATTTAAAACTTGGTATTTGTTGAGAAATATGCCATCAACTCAGAAAACATGCAACTTTTGCTTAAAATGTGTAAATCAAGAAAACAAATGCAGCTTTTTAATTTGAAGGTTCGTTATTTCCGAAAACCGGTACACAAATTGTCTGTACCTGGAGGTTCATTTATCTGAAAATAAAATAGTGTTTGTAAATCTGAACATTTCTTGTAGCAATTCAAAGTTTTATAATACCCTTTTCTCACAGGCCTTTTCTTAACCCTGTACTATCGTTAACCCCATACTTTCCTTTACCCCGTACTATTTATTTTCTTTTTCTGACGAGCCAAAATATCAGCCTAACCCTGGCTAAGAAAATGCACGCTGTTCTCATACAGAAATCGGTAACCCTTTACTATCGTTAGCTTATGAATATTCACGCGCGCTTACTTTCACAGCCCATGTTTTGTATCGAGAGGCTAGCGAGGGCATGTTCGCTATTTATGAATATTCATGAGTGCTTATTTCTGATTGGACAACAGCTCTGCCTCCGATGTGGCTTGGCGCTCGATAGTACGGCATGTGCACAGCTGTTGGCTTAGCCGGACGTTTCTGTTCCAACGAGAGTTTGTAATCCCTGCTTTTCACTCTAAACACCGCAATTGCCCGGCTAACCCTGCTATTTTGCAGGGCCAGAGAATCCCGTACTATAGGTGGGGTTAGCCTACTTTGCCAAAACGTCGTCGGAACAGAAAGTGGAATAAGCTTTACCCCGTGCTATAGGTGGGGCTAAATGGCAAGTTAGTACTACCTATAGTACGGGGCTAAGGAAATTTTGGTACGTGAGAAAAGGGTATAACTGAGATGATTCATTATTCACAAGGTTTGTTATCCCTTAAATGATGCAGGGTTTGTTAACCCAAAATTAAATTTTTGTTTTTTTTAAAGCTGAAAACTAAAATAAGGCTGAAGTATGATTGTTAATCGAAAAAGGGAGTTAAGTTTAGAGCTAATGTGATTTTTTAAGAATTGAACCTTCAGAATAACGAACTGTAAAAATTATTGAACTTTTATAATAATGTGCTATAACCTCCCCCCCCCCCCCCCCCCTGCCCCAATAAAGTGACATGTCCAGAAAGAGGATGCAATTTTCTTCAACACATATTTGATCATTTCCCTTGTTCGAAATGAAGAAAGACACCTTTTAATTCTTTTTCATCTTCAGGTCTACTTTCCCTTATTTTGTATTGAGAGGAAAAAGACCTTGTATATTATAGTTGGAGGCATTTCATGAATAATTGATGCGTAATGACTGGACAGGTTAGGGTATACTGCTCCAATTTCATGAGCCAGGAGATATGCGTGACATTTGAGGAGCAATATTATACATTTTGAGATATCAGTTAGCATCCAACCTAATGTCAGATGTGATGTATATGTCATTGATTTTCAACATACATGTAATGTAGGCCTACATTGTAATTCGAGACTCATGCTACATTATACTTTTTGTGTAATACAAGAGAAGTGTACATACAGTGTAATTGTAGTTCAAATGGTGTTTGAATGTAGATGCTTGCATGGTGGATTCGAATACGGTGATGAAGTTTACGGTTTACTATGTGGTTAGTCCTGAAAAGGACTGTTTGAGAGAGTGGAAGAGGAAATGAAGAGTTACAGAAAGTAGAAAATTAATAGGCGAGACAGAGAGTAGAGA
The DNA here is from genome assembly GCA_940671915.1 of Paracentrotus lividus. Taxonomy (NCBI): domain Eukaryota; kingdom Metazoa; phylum Echinodermata; class Echinoidea; order Camarodonta; family Echinidae; genus Paracentrotus; species Paracentrotus lividus. The sequence continues at coordinate 38,893,680 of CALNVZ010003425.1, read as the reverse complement.
GTAGAATTAGAGGTAATCATTCGTGATTTAGTCCTGAAAAAGACTGTAAACCAGTTGAGAAGACGAGATGCGAAGAAGGCTTTAGTAGAAGTAGAGTGGTTTACAGTCCTTTTCAGGACTAAATCACGAAAGATTACCTCTAATTCTACTCTCTACTCTCTATCTCTCCTATCAATTTTCTACTTTCTGTAACTCTTCATTTCCTCTTCCACTTTCTCAAACAGTCCTTTTAGGACTAACCACATGGTGAACCGTAAACCTCATCACCGTAATTGTAGTTCTTCGTTTAAAGATTTTCTTATCTAAAGTGTCTCCAGTCCAAAAAAACAAACAAACAAACAAAAACAAACTATAAAAAACCCCTATTTCTTAAAACATTTTTTATAACTTTTAAAATGGAAAAAGGTCAAATGTATGCATTTCATCAATCATCAGTTTGGACTGATAACAATTGAGTCAGAACACAAATGCTTCAGATAAATGATTTTGTCACAAACCGGTTTGTATTATGAGAATTCTTTAAGAGATAAGGAAGAACAAATTACTAGTTTCTTCCTTCAGTACCTCGTAAACGAGGATCCTCTCTATTTAATTCCCAGGGGCCCGCTGAGCTCATCAGGAAACTCAAGCTAAGATAACTCTTTCATTTCACAACCTTTGTTTCCTTTGATTAATTCAGGAACAATCATTTTGCATGATTGTAAGAATCCTTTTTACATGTTTTAGAGTGATAACATCAATGTTTTACGTTTTATGCTTTTAAAGACTATTTTCAAAATGAACTTTTATTCCATGAGTACCTTTTTGAGATTTAGTCCTATATTCACAATAAGGCAGTGTAATGCCGGTTACTGAACTTTATACAACTTTTATATATTGAAGAACTTGGAGGAATTAATATCATTACAATTCTGAAATATGTTCCTATTTTAGATTCAGAGGAGATTTTTTTTTATGAACTGAAAAAAACAACCCATGATGACTGTGATACATGAACAAAAGGTCAAAGTATGATATTTTCAAAGAAATGCGGCAGAATTGGAAAAACTACATTCATTTGGAATTTAAAGAAGAAAAACATAATAAGTTTTGTCAAGATGATTTTTATGATATGCTCCTGAGAGATTACATTGTCACCTCGTAAAATGGAAGATTTATCACCATGTTGGCCTCTTGTATTAACCTGTCGGAGACGAGCTGATTTGGCTATAACACACATTTCCCATAGACGTCAGCCCGAATATATTCGGGCTCAGTCCCCAACGGGTTAAAAAAAGAATGAACATCGAAACCAAATACATACATTGTATATCATAATCAACCAATCTCCGATTAAGGCATATCTTAAAGGGAAAGTCCTGTTATGAGAAAGGTGAAACAAACTATTGTGAGCTTGAAAATGATATCCATGTTATTTAGGAAGAAAATTATATTAAAAAGGATGATTACATAGGATTGCTCTTCAAATGCCCTTATATATAGCAGTAATTTACAACAAAAAAAAACACAAAACATTTGTGTGTGTAGTCCGATGCACACATTTACATGTATGTGTTTGGTTCATTTTATTCTCCGCAGAATTAGTCATTTTCTTATCATTCTTGTGATTCACAAACCTTGACATGATGCACCAAAAAACAAACAAAAACAAACCAACAAACAAATTTTAGTGCATTATTAATAACCTTTCCCAATCACTTTGAGACAGTTTGTCTCACAATTCTATCTTACAACCAAAACAGGAACCTTCCTTTAAGATGTTGAAGAAAGGTTTGGTAAAGCCAAGCAAATACCAGTTGAGCCGATAGGGTAGTAGGGATATCCTACTATGTTCATGATATCCTGTCATATCATTTAAAATCATTCTTTGTTAGAAAAAACTCAACGGAAATGAGTTCAAGGGAAAAAGGGATCTACACATTATTTAAACAATGCCAAAAACTGTATTTTTCAAGGTTTTACATCGTTTACTTTTTGGTAGTTGATATCAAAAGAGGAAATACTTATTTTGATAGTAATGTAATAGCTTGATATCTTATTTGAATTTGATGAATTTACATTTATATCAGATGGCGAGACAGATCTTAATTTTTATGAATAATTAAGTGAATTAAGTATTAGGCAATGATTATAGCTTTCACAAAAACATTGCACTTGCATTTAGTGAAAAATATTTGCTCTTTACAATTCTCATGATTGGAAAATGTACAGCTAATTGCTGAATTATTTTAAGAAATGTAGAGAGATAAATTAAATACTTAGTTTGAAATACAAATATTAGCACTTTATCTCTTTATATGATTGAATTTTACATTGATGTCTGAAGATGAAATTGATGTTTAAATTATATTCCTCTTAAATTCTATGTAGTGTAAATCTGCTGAGTGAAGTGATAGAAAACTGTCATGCCTGCTGAAGATATATTTGATTATTAATGATTTGATATTAGGTAGGACATTTGTGTGGTGTTTGGAAGGATACATAATTCTGCATGTGACTAAAGCCAAAACCATTTACTATGGTCACATTCATTGGATTTGAGAGGGTGAAGTTTGGCAACCTATATTCCAAAAGGGCGTGTTTAAATGAGTAAACTGGCAAAAGCTAGGGCATCTGGGATATCACTTCCTGTGTGCGCAGGTCACTAGTTCAAGGCTGTACAAGTCTTTCTGCTGACTTGGATAAAAGAGAGACAAGATTAAAGACCGTGGACGGAGTGAGTACAACCTTACATCGATTGAAAGCTAATTAGGCGTATAACATGAATACACACAAATAAATTCAATTTCCATAACAGTATTCATAAAAAGATGATCGAACCTCAACCAGGCCATCCCTCCCAAATACTCGAAAAGTTACCCCTATTTTGAAATCGCTGGTGATGACGTCAAAGAATGTTAAGGGAATGCTACGGCCAGGCATGATTGGGTTTCGCCTTTAGAAAACACGTTTGTATTGCTATGTCAGAACAATAGAACCCATGTGTGCTAGAATTCTTTTGTTATGAAATGAAAGGGTAAATTCATTCAGCATTTAGCATGTAGCATTCCTTTAACATTTTTTGACGTCATCACCAGCGACTTCAAAATAGGGGTAACTTTTCGAGTATTTGGGAGGGATGGCCTGGTTGAGGTTCGATCATCTTTTTAATGAAATACTTTCTAGATGGACAATAAAAACGCTTAAATTGGGTATTGTTGTATTATGTAAAATTATTAGCTTTCGTTTTATATGTAATTTGGGTTTTCATTTCTCGGTCCGGTCTGGGGCTTTAAAGAATGTACTCGAAGGTGAACAAGATAGAAGACGCAAATACCCTTTTCTCACGGGCCTTTTCTTAACCCTGAACTATCGTTAACCCCATACTTTCCTTTACCCCGTACTATTTACTTTCCTTTTCCGACGAGCCAAAATATCTGCCTAACCCAGGCTAAGAAAATGCACGCTGTTCTCACACAAAAATCGGTAACCCCGTCCTATCGTTAGCCTCCGTGTTGTGGCTTGGCGCTCGCTAGTACGGCATGTGCACAGCTGTTGGCTTAGCCGGGTTTCTGTTCCGACGAGAGTATGTAATCCCGGCTTTTAACTCTAAACACCGCAATTGCCCGGCTAACCCTGCTATTTTGCAGGGCCAGAGAATCCTGACTATAGGTGGGGTTAGCCTACTTTGCCAAAACATCGTCGGAACAGAAAGTGGAATAAGCTTTACCCTATAGATGGGACTAAATTGCAAGTTAGTACTACCTATAGTACCGGGCTATGGAAATTTTAGTACGTGAGAAAAGGGTATTGGAGACAAGGGAATAATGCCTTCTGAGCACATGTTTATTCCACGATTTGTAGGAAGATTACAAATGAATAAAATTATCATTTTCTACACTCCATGTGAATGAAATTACTTTAATTGACTAGATGCTTTTCTATGCATGTACAATGTATATTATCTAATTTTATGTGAAATGATGCCTTTTTTGTTTTTGTTTTTTTATTAAAAAAATTATGGGTCGTTATACATGTAAGCTGGCAGATCATATTTTGAGAGCATTCATCACTAGGAAGTATTTGTTATAAGATTTATTGTATTTGTATTGTTCTTTTATTTCACTCGTGACTCATTTTTTACCTACTTATAATATCATTATTCACAAAATGTATACATTGTTTGTGAAATGACTGTGACTAAAAAACAAATCAATTGAAATTGATGCAATGTAGAAGAATAAGAAAGTGAAAAAACTCCTTTGAGGGTTTACAATGAGTTTAAAATCACGAGCACAGGAAATTAACTTAGAATGCGTTTTTATCTTTCATATTGTCTGCAATGTCCGGAGTAGGTCTTATCAGACTCTTATCATTGAAGCGCGATAACAACCAACATAATTAGACCTGACCTGAAACTTGAGACAAACTTTATTCTTGTATAAGAGCACTGGTCTAGTGAGCACTAAAAAACAACACTACTATTATTAAAGGGCTTAAGACCATAATTTTTAATGGACATTCATGGGTTAAGCATATATACTATAAATCTTTCGACTAGTGTAATTATTACAGTATTGGCCATTGTAAGGCATACAATTTCTTACAGTATAATGTCCAACAATTAACCCAGCTAACCAGCTTCATTTTATTTATAAAATGACCTTGTTTGCCATTGGATGTTACAATCAGTGGAATAGTGTGTGGTGATAATCTATTGTAGTGTTTTTTTTAAATCAAGTAATAATTGTATCAGCAAGTTTAATTGATAGAGTTTGAAGAGACATAAAATCAATTAGATATGATTGTTTACATCTGGGACTAACCTATGACAGTGATGCCGTCATTATCATAAATATGCGACCTGGTTCCAATAAGATTCTTTTAGTAGGCAAATAGAGATGAACGTGGCCATTAGCAGTTCAACAACTTCTTTCCTTGGCAGTGTTTCACAAAGAGTTAAGTTTAACATAAAATTCATTCTTAATTCCATGTGCAACAAGTAAACTCATTGATAGACTTCTCAATAGTTCATATCCCCTAAGCATGATCTGACTTATAAGGTAATGCATTATATCAATGCATAACTTGAAATTTAAGTTAGATTGTAAGTCAAACTAAACTCTTGTGAAACAAGCCCCTTTGGGATAACTTTAAAGGTATTAGACAATACATCAAATCTAAAAAAGTTATTTATAACATTATTTTTCTCTGCTTCTCCATAGGTCTGAAGAACTGGAGTATTGATGGTGATGCAGTAGAGTACAATGATGTCCTGAAGTCATTAGCAGAGGCTGACCCTGTCAAGACTGGACTAGGTTTGTTATCTAATTATTATACAACCCCACAGAATAACAGAGAAAAAGTTTTGAAGAATGGGAAATATCTCCCCCTCCTCTTTCCTAACTTATTGCTCCAAAAAATCTTTATTTGTCACTGTAAAAAAAAAAAATCTTAATAGATCCCATCTAAACAATCAAACATAATAATTTAAAAAAAAAAAAAAAATTATTGCAAAGCTAAATAATTATTTTTTAAAATGGCAATATTCTTTATATATGATGCTTCCTTTTCAACTTATAAAACCCTTAGTCATTAAAGATTTTGTAATTTTTGGTAATTAATTCTGTAAAATAGTATTTTACTATCTACTGAAGATAGCTGTAGAACACTATTACGCTTATCCCTCCATTATGAACACTGAAACCCTACTGTACTGGGTGATGTTGCATAAACAGTTGCTTTTAAAGTAACTCTGCCATCAGTGGTAACTACCATGGTAACACTGCTCAATAGCCAATCAAAATGCATACGTATCCAAACGTAGTATAGGTTTTATGCAAAGGCACACTGGTCTTTGTTTATTTTGAAATGATTTTATGTGATTCCTATTTTTCTAAGAACTTGTAGCAGAAAAGGGGTACTTGCTTATTCAGTCGCAAAAGAAAGTGAAATGGACAGCAACCGAGAAGAAAAGAATAGCAGAAAGAAAGAAATAAAATGACATGAAGACTGGCAAGAATTGAAATAAAGGTAGTGAGAAAGAAAGAGTTAGAAAAAGAGCTAGTAAGAGAGAGTGAGAAAAATAGAGAGATAGACAGAGAAAAAGTTGAGGTTCAAAAACACTGGCATTAAAAGTGATAGACAAGGAATCCATACACAACCTTCTTGTTCTCGTTCGTCATGCTACAGAACAGAATAGCATGTCCATAGAACCTGAATACAAGTCGGTTATAATGGGGTCAAAGGTCATACAATCCGATGAAGATGCCATGTTGTGTGTATATTGATAGTTAACCGACTGGTACTGATGATAGCTAACCTTTGAGTAGATAACCAGAGAAAGGTCACATTCTAACCCTGACTGACAAAGATGCTCAATTCATCTCAACATATTGGATTGGCATGGTCCAGAGGGTGGAGGGTGGGGGGGGGGGGGCAGTATACACTGGAGCTTAGGGTGTGTTCAATGTCCAGTTTCAAATTTATACGCCAACATGAATCATGATACAAAACGCAATTACAAAACACAAACACAAACGCAATCAGCGGTGCACCGTTCAGTGTCAAAAATTTAAAGCTGAATATATTTCCATGGTCTTTAAATTCCCCGCTCTCAAAAAACAAACATCTTCTCCTTTTTTCACTTGCGCCGGGAGCTTCCACTGTGAGAGCACATTTAAACACGTTTGACAACTCAATCCTGTTCAGTGTCGCATTTCGTTGCAATCGCGATGCTCAAGGTCGTAAAATTGAAGCTGATTGTGTCTCAAAACGCATCTTTTTCCTCCGAATCGAGATTTGAAACACGTTTACTTTTACGACCGGGGATGGGGGACAATGAACACACACTTTGTTTCTCTTTATATCAGCATTTTGTAATTGTGTTTTGTATCATGATTCATGTTGGCGTATAAATTTGAAACTGGACATTGAACACACTCTTAGATTGATTCAGCCTGTGTAACATCTGAAAAAGTGTTTGTAAATCCCACGAGATTTTAAAGGACAATTAAACCTGAAAACAGAACTCCAAGGAATTTGTTACTTTCACCATTAAAAAAAAGAAATTGTGATGGTTATTCATGAAAATCTACTGTAAGAGAGAAAAGATTATATATACAGGGTGTATCAATAAAAACGGGACAGATTTGAAAAGTCTGCCAAAATTTCATTTCAAATTATGATGTCCATATTTTTATGTTAATAGATGCTCTGAAGTCTTATCTTTCAAATGCAATTTGAAACAATAAGTTTCGTTCAAGCTTGAGCGCACACAGAACGTTTTTGTCGGGGGCTCAAAAAAAGGCTTGCGCACAAAATAGAAAAAATTAGAAATACGATCATCAGACTTCTTGCTTACCAGCAGACTTGCTTTTAACCTTGTCATTATCTTTGCCATTGGTTTTCGAAATATGCTTTCAAAATACATTTACAAAGCTATTTGTTTACTTGAATTGCTTTTTGTTTTGTTTTGTTGTTGATTTTTTTCACGTTAACATGCTATCTTTTAGCACTGAATATTCCCTCAAACTAAGAAAAAATTATTTAGAAAAGTTATCAACCCAAGAAAGGGGATTTAGTTGGTTGGACGTTTATTTGATAGATTGACTGCTTTGTTTGTTCGTTTGTTTATTTGATTGATTGATTGTTTGATTGATGAATTGATTTATTAATTGATCGATTGATTGATTGATTGAAGGATTGATAGATTGACCATTTTGAATGATTGATCGTTTGATTAATTCATTGTTTCTTTAAATGATTAATTGATTGATCAATTACTTTTTTTTATTGATTGTTTAAATGATTGATTAAATCATTGGAAGAATCATAGGAAAATCACCTCATTTGGCTAACATAATCATTTATCAGTGTAAAGTAACAATCAATCCGAATGTAGTACCCGATTTAAAATAAATAATACCCCCCTTTTTTAACCTTAGACAAAAACTTTCCGTGCTCGTTCAAGCATGAACAAAACAAACAAAGCAATCAATCAATCAATCAATCAATCAATTAAACAAGCATCGACATCCCCTTTCTTGGGTTGACAAAAAAAAAAGACATTTAAGTTTGAAGAAAAATTTATTACAAAAAGATTACATATTAAAATGACAAAAAAACAAAACTAACAAAAACAAAAACAAAAACAATTACAGTCAATAAAAAGATTTGTAAATGAATTTCAAATCATAATTCAAAAATATTGGCAAAGAAAAAGAAAAGAAAAAGTTCTAGAAGTAGGACGCCTTGGTATTAGCAAGACATCTTGATGATTATATTTCTCGTTTTTTCCATTTTGTGCGCAAGCCCTTTTTTGAGCCCCCGATAAAAATGTTCTGTGTGTACTCAAGCATGAACGAAACTTATTTTTTTAAATTACATTTGAAAATAGAGCTTCAGAGCATCTATAACATAAAATATGGACATCATGATTTGAAACAAAATTTTGACGACTTTTCAAAACTGTCCGTTTTTATTGAGTACGCAATGTATAAAAAAAAAAAAACACATGTAGATCAAGTGGTACTCCCTTCCAATTGCAACTTCTACTGTTTTTTTAGCTAATTTTTGATTTTTTTTTTTTTTTTCTCTATCACTTCTTGAAATGAAAACCTTTTGCAAAGCAAACCATAAATAAAGCCAAACATTTCGTATTGTAATTGCATTTGAAAAATTATGAATCAAACCAATATGTCCTGCAATGATTGTGCAGATTAATTAGCTCTTCTATATTTCTATGCTATATTTTGATAATCTATGCATCACATAAATAACTCTACATATAATTGCTTGTAAATAAGGCAATATTTCATTTTTAAATTGAAATCTGCCAATGATTAGAACCAACATTCCAAGTTTTATTTGTGCACTTGAAATGTTATAAATTATGCTCTACTATATTCTACTTACTACTCTACGTTTATACTTTAACAATAATTGTTTTCACCACATTTAACTCTATCAGTAATGACTTTGAAGTAAGTCTGTATTTCTTAATTTGATTACATTTTTTCAATGAATAAACCAACATTCCCTGTTCATTTGCGCTCATGAAATTGTATGAATTTATTATGCTCTTCTACACGCTCTACCGGTGTTGTGTGAAATGATGCTCAAATTGATTTTCACTTTATGCAAACACATCCAGGGGTCCTATGCAACTCATGCGTGCCTCACACCATAGATCTTTTCTGTATTTGCTTGTTTTGTTTTTGTTTTTGTTATGGGGGAGGGAGGGGGTAGTCTGCGTTATGTAAGCCGGTGGAAGGCAAATTTCCATGATTTGGACTAAATAAACTATCTTGTATGTTGTAGCTTGAAAAAAAATGACTGTAATGTAGGACGCAAACATCCTGTTTTGTTTGTGTATGCATAGATGGTATGGTAACGTAATGTTGCTACAGATTTTTTTTTTTTTTATGAAAGTAATTAATGAAAAAGAAAGAAAGAAAAATGTTTAGGTCCTATTGCATTTTTTGAAAAGAATTATTTTTCCTTGACCCCAAATTTTTCGCCGGCCCACCTCCTCCCTTCCCCTCTAAATTTATTGTGTTAGGTTTTTTTTTTACAGGGGGGGGGGGGTGAGGGCAACCAGATCATTGATTCAGGCTCTCAAATTTTGAAAATTATTGATACAGAATGTGCTTTTGTCAACAATCACACCGTCTCATTGTTTTAGCCCTAATAACAATAAGATGAAACGATAATAAGCTATAGAATTAAATCATTTGCATAATTTTTTTTTGTATAGAATAGTAATAGCATACAGTGTCCCCCAAAATTATTTGTACACTTTGAAAATATGGAATTAAATAAATTGCTGTTGGCTTGAAATTTTAATTACTATTTATATCAAATGGTAGGTAATGTCACTATCACCTAAACACTGAACGTCAAATTTTCCATCAGTCTGACAGAACATTTGAGATTTAGTATTCAGGTGATGGTGACATTACCTACCATCTGATATAAATAGTAATTGAAATTTCAAACCAACATCGATTTGTTTAATTTCATTTTTTCAAAGTGTACAAATAATTTTTGGGGACACTGTAGTTAACATGGAGTGTTTGCTAAATATTTTATAAACAATTATGATCCAACAAAATTGCAGATAGAAATGAAGGCCTACATGTTTAAGAATGTGAATTATGTGTTCTCATTTTAATTAGATATGTGTACATAATGAAAAAATTTGTGCTGCAAATTCGTGTCTTCCAAAAAATGAACTATTCTATTTAGAAATAAAAAGCATCATTTTTATACCTTTTTAATCTAGCTGACCTCAATGGTCATCATCTTGGTCCATTCTTTTACTGCTCTCTCTCTCTCTCTCTCTCTCTCTCGCACGCGTCACGGAACTCAAAGATCATGTACAAAGTGCCAAATGTCTGCACTTAAAAACGGCATATTTTCTTTAATAATGGGGGAATGCAAACCATTTATATATCAATCGAAAGGGCTTGGTAAGCTCTATAAGAGGGTTTAAAAATATTTGGGGCAAAATTTGCGTTTCACCCCTACTTTTCGGGAAAATCTGCAGTAGTACCATATATTAGTTCATAGATGGATACTTACGATTTTTTTCTTTTTGTCCTTTATTGAGATATAGGCCATATTTAGTATTTAAAGCATTCAAATACTGTTTAATAGCTTTTAGCCACTGGAAAATATATCTGTGTTGCAAATCCAAATAGTATTTGGGTAGTATCTTTCATATTTTTTTTTTTACATTTTTTTTTTGGATGGTATCTTTATATTGGCGGGGAAAGAGATTTGCCGATTTTTCAATATTTCAAAAGTTCATAAATTCTTAAATAATTTGTTAAAACATTGTTTGTTACTGTCATTGTGATGATAATTGGTACTTTTGAGGGTGACTATCCCAGAAATTCCTACAATTTGAGGAATTTTGAATAAAAGCTAGATCAAATTTCTCACTCTGCCATTGACTCATGTATTATAATAAAATTTGGACCCTTACTTTGAAGTCTTATAATTAGAATATTATAACCTTAGTAACGAGGCAAATGATTTGCCGTGCATCAGCCATGCCCATAATTTAAAAGTCACAACACTTAACAAATATATTATCATTTTTAAACTTAAAAAATGGTAATATATAATGACTTATTTTAGCAAAAAACGGTGCGCCCTCTAGTGTCCAGTCATAGTAGGCTATGTACACAGACCCTTATAGAGTTTGAGGTTTGCTCTTATAATGCATCTAGAGTAAACATAGTTTGATTAAAGTAATTAAAGTCAAATAAACAATATGAAAACATATTTATATATATAATTAAAACTAAAATGTGAATATCGTTTTTAAAAATCTCAAAATAAGTAGTAATATCATAAATGTGTCTCTTTCACGAGACTAGCAGTCTCTTTCAGAATGAACTGAATGGCATAGGTGAGGCTCTCTCGCTATTGAATGAGATATGTAAAAACTTCTGTATAGAACGATTTCTTGAGTTTTTCTTAATAATTTTTGGTGCTGAACTGAATTTTTTTGTTGAAGACATCCTTGACCGTTACCATGGTAACGTATTATTTCCATTACATTTCTAAACATTAGGCAGAAATTTCATTAATTCGTTAAAGCTTAATATATTAGTTATATTTTAATTTACATGCACTAATTCAATAGCAATTTAAACCCAGGCTATCCATAGTGATGGGTTGACCACTGAACTGCTGTCGTTGGCATGGCAACGCTAGAATTTTTTGTTAAATTTACATAATATCACGAAATTTTAAATAAGGGTCTAATAAAATTTGATTCTTGTCAAATATCAGTCCATGATTCCTTAGTTTAGAATCGTGCATGAACATGCATTGTTACTGTTCTTCTCAATGGTTTCCTCGACCGTTGCCATGGTAACACATAGTACCCTAATATAATAATGTAATATTTCATTACGACACGGACAAGAACAATGCATGCAACCCGTAATTTTAAGGAACCCTTTTTATTTTAACGAAACCCTGAGCTCCGTGTATTCTAACTCGAGGTTGTACAACCCAATGGTCATTGCCATGGTAATGACTGAGTTTTTTGTTTTCTTTGACCCTATTCAGACTGGGCTTTGGCAAGAGGAGATTTTGACTGGGGGGGGGGGGCAATTTGACCCCCCCCCCCCTGAGATCGGATGGTCCGATTGCCGTGAAATTTTGCACGAACGTCGCTGCACATGTAAAGGGTGTCGCTGATATGGTTTTTTTTTTTTTTTTAATTCACATATTTAATTTATGCTAATTTATGCATACTCACGTATGCAAATTAGATGGGTTTTTTTTATTAGAATCGTTAATATTTCATTAACAAATATAGTTATGAAGCCCAAATCTTTTCTAAAAGTTGCTGAGTAGCATAGACAACAGTATTAAATTGACAAATTCAGAAATTTCAAATTAATTCTTTTGTATTCTATTATTTTATGAATTTCTTATGTATTCTATTGTTTTTTATTCTTATGTATTCCTTTGTTTTTGTAATTTTTTATGCTTGAGAAATGTATTTTGATCAATATAAAGACAAATTTAGTTAATCAAAAGGCTCAGAAGACACAATTATCAGTGTTATAAAGCAATTTAGAAAAAAGCAGTATTTTGTACACAAATGCATGGAAAATGACGAATTTCGTTCAATTTTGGCCTGATATGCGATTACATAATGTTGCGTAACGCGACAACGGAGTGTCCGATTTTTTCGAACTTGGTGTCAAAAGTTGCGGGACACTTGAAAAAAAAAAGTCATAAAGCGCCGGGTTGCGATTCGAAGCGGTTGCGCGGCAGTCGCAACCCTAGTCTGAATAGGGATACGACATTGATTTGGGAAATGTCGGGGTGTAGCATGTTCTTTCAATGTATTCCTTTCATATACGATGAATATAATTTTCAATTTAATTTTGTTTAAAGTCAATGTTTAAAATGATCTTGCCATGGAAACGAAAATAATTATATAAGCTGGTATTTTGCTATAAATCAGGTATATCTTTATGTAAGAATTAGCAAATTTCAAAAATCAGTCCATATAGGCCTAAATATTTCAAACTCTCTACAAATTAGTAGCATAAGATTTCCCCTCTTAGACATGTTAGAAAGAGAACATCCTTTTTATCTGTTGCCATGACAACGTGATATACGATTAATATAGCTTTAACTGCCCATCAAAGAGTCCAGTGCCTCACAAAGTTTGAAGTGTTCTTGTAATGAAATGTAAACTGTGCCTTGTCAGTCGAATATTAAATCATGTGTTTGCTGTGATATATTGTTATTTTGTTAAGTATAATTTATTTATCTCTCGAATTTTAATTATTTTATTAGATTTGTTCATCTCACGGTGTGTAAGGTACACAGTATCAAAATAGAGTACAAGTTCAATTTAGGAGTGTGTTGGTCAAGTCTCATGTAATTCCATACAGAAATTAACTTTCTATAATTTACTGATTATTGGTAGCTTCCTTACCTCGGATATAGGCCTATGCGATATGTTCTGCCTTACATTATTCCATAGGTCACTCAGGATGTGTTACGGCGTTGTCCTTGTTAAAGTAATCCTGTTCTCTCGGGATCATCCATCTTGCCAATATTCGTGATCTTGCATCAAATCTAACTATTTATAAAGTGATACTTTTGTCTTCAGTTTTATTTATTGGATGCACCTTATTCCTACTCAGCCGTGATCGGCATCCCTGATCGAGATAGATTTAAATGGTACACATATATATATATATATATATATATATATATATATATATATATATATATATATATATATATATATATCATAGAGTTTCACGTATTGGCATGTGAATCAAACAAAAAACAAAATGTTGTAATGCATTTTCGCCAATTTTTATTAGATTTGTCTCAAATTTTCGACGGTATTGCCTCCGTCTTCCTCAGGAGAAATATTTACAATGAACAGATATATATATATATATCTTCTTTATATATATATATATATATATATATATATATATATATATATAAAGAAGAAGTAAAAAAAAAAAAACAGTGCTAAGGAGAATACGTGCCAGAACCAGAAGTCTTTATTATCCAGCAAAAGTGCTGTGATTTGATATTTTGATAGAGAAAATTCATAAACCTTCTTTGCAATGTAAGACTATATTTTTCAATTAAATAAATTTATCCTCTCTAGGCACTGGTTTAACCCTCTCATTGCCATGGTCGCTTTTTGGCACCTTCGTGTGGATACAAACACTAGGGGTATTGCTAGAGTTATCGTTTTGAAAATTGGAAATGAAAGTCCCAGACCGGACCGAGAAATGAAAACCAAAATTACATATAAAACTATGCTATGTCAGAACAATAGACCCCATGTGTGCTAGAATTCTATTGTTCTGACATAGCAATACAAACGTGTTTTCTAAAGGCGAAGCCCAATCATGCCTGGCAGTAGCATTCCCTTAAACTTCTTTGACGTCATCAGCCGCATTATATAATATATAGGGGTACTTTTACGAGTACTTGGGAGGGATGGCCTGGTTGAGGTTCGATCATCTTTTTATGAATACTGTTATGAAAATTTGATTTATTTTGTGTGTATTTATGTTATACGCCTACTTTGCTTTCAATCGATGTAAGGTTGTATTTACTCCGTCAACGGTCTTTAAGTGAGAGAATCCAGTTTTGGGGGAATAGTGCTTGATAACGAAAGGTTAATTGTTCCTGTTCCCCCACCCCCTCCTTTTGTTCAGAATTGAGTAGGTCTAGTCATCAACAGATCCCATAAATGAAAATGGACAAGTATCACAATTTATTTAAGATTATACCAAAACGGTGAAATATACTATGACCATGAATGAAATATAATAACACATAAAGGACTTGTATTTTTTTTAATGCACCAATTTCTGCTATGTTGCAATCCTTGTGACAAGAGAGGGTACGTACCCTCATATACTCCTATATTATGTTGCAGGAAAAGTCAATGTCATTTACTATATTTAGAAATTCTAGAAAGTGGAGCTAAGCCATTCTGTCAACTGTATTACGATGCTTATGTCACACTTGTTATATTTTGTTTAAAGTCGCGTTGCTAATATATATTTTTTTAATTATTGTTCCCCAATACAGATCAAGGGGAGCTAAGGTAGCTTCCAATCTGCCAATAGCTGTAAATAGAGTAGTTAGAGTAGCCTAGATGCAAGAAATTAGAGAAGATTATAGAACAAGGTTCGACAGAGGAGAGAGAATTATGACTATGGCTGAAAGAACATTACTACACGGAAAGGAGGACAATAAAAAGCATCCAATCTTCTGCTGCCAATTTACACTGGTCCGTCATAAAGGTGGATTTTTTTTTTCGCTATAGCGACATGATTTTGCTCCGGCTTTAATTTCTTGAATATGTTTTTCCATGCTTTTACTTTTCGGGACCCTGGCTATATTTTAATCATTCTCCAAACCATTCACAGATATTTTTTTTTCAAAAAGTTTTGTCAACCCCCATGATACCCTTTTTTTGTGGTCATTTTGGGGCCCCTTTTTGTTTACCCTATTGGTCAAGCCCCCCCCCCCTCAGTCCTACCCCAGGAAACGTGGCACGTGTACCCCTTTTATTTTTATGTTCTTTCCCCCTCTGTGCCCCTTTAGGGGAGCCCGTTTTGTATAAGCCTCTAAATCATACACACAAAGGAACAGTTTAAGGTGTTTGTTATTCTTTGAGGGAGATATTTTACATGGCCAGTGGGGTGTAACACAAAGACTTACGATTGATTTTTGCTATGTAGCCTTTTTTGAAAACCAGGAACAGTCATGGATTAGGATTTTTATATTATTAAGAATAAGGTTAGGACTAGGATTAGGATTGAGATCATCAACTTTGGAGCATCCTGTCCATGACGAGGAGACCGAGAAAAAAATGTAAAAAACTTTTAATCAATCGTAAGTCTTGTGTTGCAACTAATAGGTCTATATATTATCTCAGGGAAAGATTCTGTAATTGATGTAAACTGTTAATGACAAAATATAAGTAATAAACAAAATGGGGAAATGGTAATGGCATTCTGGGGCGGTAAAAACATTTTTGATTTTGTTTTATTTTGAATTTGAATTTAATTTGGATCGAAGGCAACAACACGCAATATCCTTAATGCCAATAAGTATTGCAACTCTAAAAATATAGCTGAACTGAGTGCACTCTTTAGTTTGTAAGCCTTTCCATAAATTGTTATGTGTCATTCAAATAGGAAAAATTATTAACCATTGTTATATAATGTGATTATTTTCCCAGGGGTGGGGTATTTCACCAAGTCGTACGAGGAACATTTTACGAACGAATGGTGACCATTCCTTTTGCCAACCAATTCGAATGAACATGATCTAGTCTTTTGAAAATTCATTCGTAATTTTAGGGACGGCTTGATGAAACTCCCCCGAAGTAGCACTTGACTAGACCCATTATTGTCTGAAACGAAAGATGAGGAATAAAATCATGAAACTTGTTTTATGTTTCTCTTAAAACTGTTTACAAGTTTCTTTATACCACTTGCCATATAACGAATAATATTATACTCATACTAAGGAAAGAATGAACAGTCAATACAAAACTTAGTTTTCATGTTTCAAAATGTCCATCAATTGACTTTTTGGGTGTTTATTTATGAAACATATTACAAGTAAAACATATTTACATGTTAGATGATAAATTTAAAAACCAATCATGTATAAATTTATCATTACAATCTTCTCCGAAATCATGACCTCTTGATAATATTTAATGTGTTTCTCAAACTGCCATAACGCTTAATTGATATTCCAGTAAGTAAATAAAATTTTCAAAGTAGACAAAGTATTAATGTTCGTAAGTTATTATCATGAGAGTATTCTGATTTTTCATTTCATGCATTTATTTATTTTTTTTTAGTTCATAAAATAATATAGTATAGCTAAAACAATATAAGAAACAAAAATATACACGTATGTATATCACTTCATAATTGGTTCCGTCTCTCTGACTTTACTAGTATTGGAAACTTGACTTTGCGGGTGAATTGAATAATAATACATGGTATAAGCACTAATGCTTTAATAGAAAAAAAAAGAATGTTAGAAATACACCTAGATCATTACTATATGACAACTATAGTCGAAAGTTTTTGTTGATGATAATGAAAAGCCAATGAAAAATAATGCTAAAAAAAGTTCTTATATACACAAATTGGACAGTTAACACAATAAGTAAACAATATTAATTATATATTTTGTTTTATGCCGTTTCCTTTACCGTGAAACTGTACAATTAAATACGATTTTGACAACTTATATAGGGAGTTTTTGAATTTGTCTCCTCAAAGTCTTTGAAATAATGAATATTAGCTTTTCACAATTGCTTCATGCGTGACGTAGACTGATCTCATGCGAAAATGACTCCAAGGCTGAGATAATTTAAAGAAGCGTCATGCGTGAAGAAGCCACCGTTATCATTTCCATTCTTTATACTCTCAACCTCATTCAGATGCCACGTCGACATGTTCTAAAACTCCCTATTGCAAACCACAACTTAGCTTGTGGTTTGTAATTTATCCTTTGAAAGCAAAAATAAACAGATAATATTATTCAAAACAATATTAAATTAATATATACCTCTCTATACTTTTCAAGATATGTATGCATGGTATATAGGCAATAACAGTCTAATCCTTAATTTGAAATGCCAAGCGATAACTTAACAATTCATTTTGCATGCATGTTAATCTCCCTTTTGATCAGTTTCCTGTGTTTATGTGTTTGTTCTTTTTAATTTATTTTTAGATTATATATAATATTGTGTTTTTTATTC
The DNA here is from genome assembly GCA_940671915.1 of Paracentrotus lividus. Taxonomy (NCBI): domain Eukaryota; kingdom Metazoa; phylum Echinodermata; class Echinoidea; order Camarodonta; family Echinidae; genus Paracentrotus; species Paracentrotus lividus. The sequence goes on along the minus strand of CALNVZ010003425.1, from coordinate 38,875,883 downwards.
CTATGAATGTTGTATGGCTCCCTGTAAAGTAGTCATTAGTGGCTCTGTGTGGGACCACCCCTTTTTTTAATCAAAAATTTATTAAGATTATAAGGAATACATTAAGATCAAAATGCATAATGTGAGTAGTTTATGTATTTTATTGAATAATAGTTCTAATATGATTTAAGTAGGATAATTAAATTTTATTGAATTGTACCATTTTAGACCATTGAGGAAGCTGACACTGAAGAATGATTAGAAGAATGGTGTATATATTGGCAAATCTGGTGCTATAGTCATGCACAAAATTCTCAAAGTAATATTTATAGTAAAAGATTAGACTGGCTGACCTATTAAATGTTAAGATTGTGGTCTCTAAAGTTCATGATTTTTGAAAGAGTGAGTTTCTAAATGTGAAATGAAGTATTACAAGTGTAATTCCATGTATTCATATTTGTTTTGTGAATGCATTTTGTAGTTTTCTTCGAAGCAAAAAACAATATGATATAGCAATGATTAATAGTGAGCAGGAAAAAAAAAGGTGTATAGGGTACAACAATTTTACAAACTTTGTGGCGAGAAATGCAATCTATAGAAATGCCGTGACAGTCCCCATGACGTTGTAGTGACATGACTGCCACTGGATGAAATGTTAAATTTGCTTGATATTCCAGCAATTTTCCAAGACTCTAGCACTAACCATGCTGTTTTGACAGTTTGCTAATCTTTCACATGCCACGCCTCCCCCTATCTCTAACTTTGTAATCTTACTGACTATCTTTCGTCATTGTACATTCGTGACGGAGCCCATGACACAAAGCTCCCATCAAATTAAATGTGCAAGATCATGGAGCATGGTTTACAAACCAGACCTGGCCTCTGCCTCTGTTAAATGACTCCTCCTAGCTTGAGTTTGTATGTTTAGAAAAAAAAAGTAAAATCTAAAAGGCACAACACTGAAAATTTCTTCACAATCGGATAAGCAATAGCAAAGTTATGAATTTTCTTAGGTTTTGACTTTCTTCTTAGGAAATATTTCTGGTCATATAATAATAGTTATGATAATGCACCTTGAGCACTCTACAGAGTGGATACGTGCGCAATACAAATCAAATTATTATTATTATTATTATTATATTCAAATGAGCAAACTGATGATGCCACAGTCCCCCTACTTTCTTTGTATTTCATTGTATGATACACCAATTATCCATATTTTCTGCTCCAATGACATAAAAACAGCGATTAGTCCGTGTGGAATGTTTAAGGTCAAAAGTGCTTTTACATATTTTAGTATGAAGGATAGATTTTCTATAGACGTAATGAATGAAAAATTAGAAAAATAGGATTTCATATAATAAAATACACAAGAACATGAAGAGGTATATAGGGGGACTGTGACATCATCATTTTGCTCATTTGAATATGAATATGCTTGAGCGCTACATACTTGGCCGCTCAGCTATATCCGGGGTAATAATGTGTAAAAACATTCTTTGTAAAGCGCCATGAGCGTCATGCATGACGGACCTGAGCGCTATATAAGAAGCCACCATTTTTATTATTAGTATTACTATACAAATATTCATGAGACAAGGCAAAGAATTGTTATACAAAAAAAAAATACTTAAAACATGCATAACTTTTTTTTATTTTTCATCCGATTTTGAAGAAATTTTCTGTGTTGTGCTTTTTACATTTTACTTTACTTTACAACCCCACAAGTGCAAAGTGAACAAAAGTTTGCTGAAGATCTTGACTCCTCCGTCAAGGATCTTTCTGCAACTAGGGTAAATGCAGGTATTATGGGCCCCTAAGCTCATTTGCCTAATTTACATAAAATTACAAAACTGACCCAAAGTCTAATCTTTGTTTATATGAATCAATAACTACTGCTCTAACTTTTATTGTGAAGAAAAACAATTATCACCAACCCCGTCTGCAATATTCAAATGTTGACGTCATCACCTAAGTGCCCATATTACCTACATGTGTATTTAATATTTTTTTTTAACTGCAATGACTCTACAATGTCTGGAATTTGCTTAAAATGTTGAAAAATCATTAAATTTAAAATATCATTTGAAATTATGAGACCCTTCAGTAAATACTTTGACTATTTATTTCACTGTTTTGTATTTCGTGTATTATTTCTTTTTTAATATTATTTAAATATTATCTTCATTATACAAATCAATATGGCCTACAATAATATTTATTATACTTGTGGAATATAGCCCCCGCCCCCCCCCACAAAAAAAAAAAAAAAAAAAAAAAAACGTAGCAAAGAGATTGATGCATCATCCCAATACTAAGTACCAGAATCATTTCCGCCATTTTGGACGGCCCATATTACCTGCACTAATGTTGCTATTTCAGGCAAGCATTAATGCCACATTCCACCCCTTCACTACAATAAATTGACCTGTACACGCTAGTATGATCAAAATGAAACTATAATTTTACTAAATATACAAACAATTATGGTTACCCCCTTAAACACTTTTTCACCATCACATTCTGTGAAATATCAAATTTTACATCAGGGTATAAAAATGCTGTAAGCTTTCCCTGCCTTGTTGGTTTTCAGTAATTTTCTCAGAGAAATTTTGGATGCTCTGACGACGATAGATTTTCGTATACAGTTCATATGAACAACATTATGGAGCTCACATCGGTCACCGGTCGACGGTCACGACATGATTTGCTTCAGGTGGCCCATATTCCCTGCTGGTCCATATTACCTGCATGTACCCTATGACTAATCAAGCTGGAAAAAATATCCTCGAGGCAACATATCCCCCGTGGCTGCCGTACCAAGTTCATCAAAGTCATCACGGATGACTCGAAGGACTTGTATATAGATTATACAGATAAGTTCGAGGCAGACCCCTTCTGCGATGATACCATAGAAGCTAGCGACAAGCTATTAAGATGCAGAAGGAGGAAATGACAGGAATTCATGAAATCCAACGACACGACTCACACCAGTAGAAAAGCGTGGAAGACCATTCGCGTCCTTGGCAACGACTACACCAAACCTAAATAAAGAAAAGAGGTGACTGCAAACCAAATGGCCCCACTAGTAGCTCTTATAGAGAACAAGGATAATCTTGATTACTACCCAAAAGAGCTAAACGTAGCCCCCTACTGTAGCGGCCTCCTGTACCCAAGATCCCCTATACGTGTTTCACAGACCCTTTTAGTTTATTAGAGCTATACATCGTTTTTTTTTCTGTGCGCATATAAAACACCTAGGCCCGCACTTAGTTATCTTGTTTGTGTCGAGACAGGAGTTGAGCATGTTGAGAAGCCTCTCAACATGCTCAACCCCTGTCTCGACACAAAAGCCCTACCCAAATATTTGGAGAAAATCCAAGGTCATCGCCTTACTAAAGCCAGGCAAAGATCAAGTCGTCCCAAAGAGCTTACCGCTGTATCATACCTACTGTCCTACAAGCTGTTTGAGAGCCTCCTGCCAAATAGGATTGCCATATTTGTGGAGGCTGGTTTCAAACCTGGAAAGTCTGGCCAACTACTCAAGCTTAGACCTACTCAGCATATTGAGAGAGTAGTGAGGGGTCTGTTCACATGAACTGCTTTTGTGGACCTATCAGCAGCTTACGACAGTATTTATCATCGGATACTGATCAAAAAGCTCTTTGATCTGATTAAATACCTGAAGTTCATAGAGCTCATTCAACAATGCTATCCAACAGGCGCTTCTTCTGAGATCTCAATAGAAGCCACACTAGTTGGCGCACCCAGAAGAATATCCTACCTCAAGAGAGTGTCCTTACCCCTATTAAACATATACCACAATGAAAAACCAGTCCCTCCAGATACCAGGAGTTTCAAATATGCAGATGACCTTTGTATCGCCTCGCAGTCTTACTCATTCGAGGATATTGAAGCTACACTTTCATCTGATCTGGATAGTCTCGTTGCATACTACGGATCCAATCGTGCGAATGCCTCCAAGACATAGGTCAGCGTTTTCCATCTAAAAATACAGAGGCCAACCGCCAGCTAAATGACAAATGGTTAGGTAAAGCCATAAATACACTTCCACTATCTTGGGGTCACTCTAGATCACTCCCTCACCTATAAGAATCACAAGTTAAAGGGGACCAATACCCAAGGAAATAATCACTTTTATAAGAAAGAGCACAATCAGAGGAGCAATTTAAAAAAAGTTTCATCAAAATCGGTTACAAAATAAGAGAGTTGTGGAAGTTTGAAAAGTCTTGTTTTACCTTCTATGGGGATCCTCAAACTGGCAACATCGGCTTCAAAATGGCCGATTTTATGGACAACTCTCCATTGGTTTTGTACACAAATTTTCAGATTTTCCCCATTTTCTTTCAAAATATGTCTTACCTCCTTCTGAGCTCAACGTATGTTGTGTGAAATATATTTTTCCATGACATATTTTGAGCTCAGAAGTAAATAAGACATATTTTGAAAGAAAATGAGGAAAATCTGAATATTTGTGTACAAAACCAATGGAGAGTTGTCCATAAAATCGGCCATTTTGAAGCCGATGTTGCCAATTTGAGGATCCCCATAGAAGGTAAAACGAGACTTTTCAAACTTCCATAACTCTCTTATTTTATAACCGATTTTGATGAAACTTTTTTTGAATTGCTCCTCTCATTATGCTCTGTCCTATGGAAGTGATAATTTCCTTGGGTATTGGTTTCCTTTAAACTAGAGAATAAAGTCAATGCCAGGAAAGGCATGCTGAAGAAGCTAGCTAACTCGAAATGGGGCACTGATGCAAGCATCACCTATCCGTACAAAAGCCCTTGCACTCTTCTACTCAGCTGCAGAATATGCCTATCATGTATGGGGCAGGTCAGCAAATATGTCAAAGATAGACCCATCACTCAACAGTGCTTATAGGGGCATAACATGCTGCCTTAAACCAACCAATGTAGAGGATCTCTACATCCTCAGTGACATCGCTCCTACTCATATCAGGAGGTCTGCACTCTTTTTAAATGAGAAACTTTAACAAGAAAAATAATCCACTTTATCCTCTCTTCAATGCCTTGCCTACAGCAAAGCGTTTAAGATCCAGGTTTTCGTCACTCTACCCGGCCCCTTAACCAAAGCCCCACAATGTAGGTTAGACCTTTGGTCGACCCGCCTTAGGTCTGCTCGTTACAATGCAATACCTCCTCATTATTTTGAAAATGCTTATTTTTGTTGCTTTATGTGTTAATTCAACCATAAATATTGGGCTATTGTTTGTAGAAAAGTAGAAAATACCCTTTCAAAACTGGAACTCCGTCATATCTGATCGATAATACCAAGTTTAAGAAGAAGGGATTTTTTTTAATAGGCTCATTAATATTCCTTAAAAATAATAAAATCCATTAAAAATGCTATTTTCAACCATTAAAAAAGAGGTTTGTCATAGGAGTACATCCTAATGTATTTCCTGTTTTTATATTTTCTTGGCTAATTCTGGTGAAAATATCACGAACCTAGGACATAGTTTTTCATATTTGTAGACTTAAAATATTCAGGTCTGAGAAATTGTCTCACAAAAGTTACTGAGATGATGTAAAATCATGCATTTTTTTATGACTCACCGTCCCACCTTTAGAAATGGAACAAAATAATTGTTTTTGACATTTGTGTTTTGTATTATGTTTTGTTTTGTTTTTTTTTTTTATCAGAGAGATTTTTAACAAAAGATGTTGCTACGCCTTGGCTACATCAATTGTTTTAATGAAAAATATTACAAGGGAAAATTGTCCCGTGTGTTACCTGTCCCGTGTGTTAGCCGACATATTTTTTAAAACTTGACCTTGCCAGAAAACTCGAAGTTGTATTAACGTTAAAGTATGTCTTTACAGTGTTTATTACATGTTTAAGAGGATAAGACTATGCAAATTTAGATCTACCTTTTAAATTCAGAGTTATAAGTGAACAAATTCAAAATTTGAAAACACCATTTTTTCTGGTCTCGTTTGTTACCGACGAATAAATTATCATAAATTAATCATGAATTGAGTTAATACAACTATTTTATATGTCTTTGTTGAAGATTCTTAGAACCTTCAAGAATATACCTAAGGATTGGGGTTTCATTAAAGATTTTTCACACAAGCCCTATTTTTTGGATCTAGATGTCCCGTTTCTTACCGCGCAAAATAGCGTGGACTTGCCCATTATTAACCCAGTCGTCACTCAACCGTGAATTGTCGACATGAACTCTTTTTTATTTTTTACGTTAGGGCACACATTCGGTATCAATTTTGACAAGTGTGGTGTTGAAAATTTTGTTCTTAAACCAATTTTTCAAATTCGTGACAATCGGCTTTTTAACTAAAAAATGACATTTTTGCCTTTAACGACTGCTCACTGAAGCATGACATGATGATTCTTCCTTAAAAAAAGAAAGAAAATAAATAAATAAAAAGTAGCTAAAAAGATTACTTTACGTACCTATAATAAGAATTTTCAACTCCTCCTGGTTAAAAAAATTAATGAAAACTGAAATAGGGGAACATTCTTTTTGTGTTGTGTTTTCAAATTATGATCTTAAAATGTTAACAGGTATAATTGTATAATTATCAAATCAGACATCGTCACCTTCACCGTAATACTTCCTTCGGTAATCTTGGAAACGAGCCCTATCTCGAAATTGTTTGAGGTTAACTTTGTCATGTATCCACGTCATGCTTTCGTAGACCTCCTTCATCTGAATAAAGAGACAGACAAAATTATTTAATTTCAAATGTACACAATTATGCATGACAACGGGAGATATAAATGTTAGATGTATACTTATTAATCTTTACTATTATACTGCTTGATATCAAGATACCAATCTTCAATTAAAAAAAATACAGATATCATTAAATGTATTTTATTTTACAGTATTATTTTCTTCACATTGAATAACTTCTTTATTATTTGCTGTTGAAAAAAAAAAATCAATTTTTATTGTCCGAAATATAGGTCAAACAGAAATTCTTCTTGCAAAGTTGACCGTGGGCAAGGCAGCCACTGAATAGCACCATGCAGGGGCCGCGGAGCCGGGGGGGGTTGTGAGTATAGTAGTAGTAGTAGTAGTAGTAGTAGTTGTAGTAGTAGTAGTATATAGTTAGTAGTTAGTAGTAGTAGTAGTTTTAGTGAGTAGTAGTAGTAGTAGTAGTAGTAGTAGTAGTAGTAGTAGTAGTAGTAGTAGTAGTAGTTAGTAGTAGTATAGTAGTAGTAGTAGTAGATAGTTAGTAGTAGTGTGTAGTAGTAGTAGTAGTAGTAAGTATAGTAGTAGTAGTAGTATAGTAGTAGTAGTAGTAGTAGTAGTTACATTATTATAGGGTTTCCAAGGTAAAATTCAAACTCTTTGCAATTGACCTTATAGGGGTGCCAATTTGAGCAAAATGTTTGAAAAAAATAATAATAATGACTAAATTAAGTAAACCCCCCCCCCAAAAAAAAAAATAACGCAAAAATGTACTGATTTGATCCGATTGAGCTGATAATAAAACCTACCCCGATACTAAATCTAGCTCTATATTAAACTTATGTTGGCACAAGACCGGATTTTTTTTAAACCCCCCCCCCCCTCTCAACGCTTATCGCGCGACCAGGGTGACGTGATTTTTTTTTTGTGTGTGTATTCGCCCGGTGTAACGGGGGGGGGGGGGAATTGCGCGCTAAGCTTTACCTTTCTGGATCCATCATTGGGGGCGCCAAAATCCTGGATACGTGCCTGGTAGTAGTAGTGGATTTAGTAGAGTAGTCGTTGAAGTTTTTTTTTTAAGGAGTAAAATATCCCATCAAGATCAAATTAAAGCTTACAAACTTATGGATTTCAGAAGTTTAAAGTCTACATGTTTTCGTGAACACATAATCTTACATTCCCATCTTACATGTATTATCACTTTCTTTGAAGAGGTAGAGTTTCTTAAGATTTAGATACCACTATAATTAATGTTAATCTTAATGAATACACACCAACTTAACTATACCCAGCTTTAATCACATTTATTCAAATTCAAAAGATGGATAATCCCTCTCGCTTACCACTTGTGCGTACGGTGATGGTTTTTTCTCTGCTCTGTTTTTTTGCATAGCCGCCGCTACACGAACTTCCATCAACGTTGCGTCTGCACTTGAGAGCAGTGCCCCCTTACTCCGAATCTGCCTTGTTGAGGTCTACAAGTACAATATATGTTGAATAATTATTCAAAAATTATATAGTTGTCGAATAAACAGCAAATCTGTATTCGTATTATCATTATATAAATTAAATTGCAATTTGATTTCAAATATACATTTTAAGGGTGATATCTCCTTGACAAAATGTGTTAACAGAAGATGAGTGAAGCTTGATGATTTAGAAATTACGATTTTAGCTTGACATCCAGTAAATTGGTCGAGTAGATAAATTGATTTGACCTCGCGGTTTGAATCCTGTCCATTGGCAAGACATTAATCTACACATTTTATTTTTTATTATTATTTTTTTTTTTACTTATTATTATTATTATTATTTTTATAAATTTCTTTCCTTCTTTTCTTTGAGTGTGGGCCAAATTGGACCTAAGTGAGTTAAATGGCTACCGGTAGAAACATACATTCCTTTAAAGCTCCATGCGGCGTCAACATAAGTGTAATGGTGGTATCTCACCTCGCGGAGACATCTCCGCGACGAACAAAAAGGATTAAAGGCGTCTCCGATACTTTTTTTCCACCATATCAGTATCTAAGACATCTTTGTGACGTCACCGCGACAAGTTTCAATACCATCACCAAGCCGTTTTAGAACAATCTCAAAGCAGG